>VYZQ01041257.1:8541-32093 GCA_013400655.1 Mystacornis crossleyi | reverse complement strand
GTCTGATACTACAAAATGCAAAAGTTTCTCAGGGTTATTTAGAGTTTAAATTAGAGTTTAATTTTTTACATAATTCCTAATTTGTGCTGGATGTAAGAATGAATATTTTGTTTTATTTCATTATTCCTTGGGACTCTAAGTTTGCTCTGACTGACATTGCTGGAATTTCCAAAGTTCAAATTACAGAGTAAAGAGAAATATGTATATTGCTGAAGGGGTGATGGATTTTGCTCTGAGTCATTTAAAATTATTTTCTTTGCCCTGAAATCTTATACAGATTAAAAATGGTAATCTAGCTAGTTCTCCTCAGGAACTGAAATCAGTGAGTTGTCCTGATTTACACCTGTGAAAGAGCGTCCTTGAGCCCTTGCAATGAGCAAGAGGAAAGTCCCACCATCCAGGATCAGTACGAGTAGACTGCAGTAGTGAGGGAATTGTCGTCATGTAGCTCCAGAGACCTTTTGGAAGTGTCCCCAAGTACATTAATTTTAATCTATTAAAATTCTGGGATAGGGAAATTATTCTGGAAATTATCCAGAGAGAAAGTCACTGTCCCTCCAGTCTAATCACAGAAATCATCAACTGCAGAAGAAGGATCCAACATAGCAATATGCTTTTGACTATGTTAGGACTGGTTCTTCCTCTGTTAATACTGATTATTTGATAGTCATTGTCACCTTCACCCTGCCTTACTTTGTCATCTTCGATCCCAACCTCTGTTCAAGAATGGGTTTGACCTTCTTGTTCATTTATTTAGGAAACACAGTGAATAACAATCCATTCTGTCAATAAAACATACTGTATAGCAGGCACTCATTCTGGTTTGCCTCTTGTACCTTGTGTGGTCATGTTTTCACTGTTGCCTTGTTGGTTACCTTTATTTTATTGTGGGCATAAATCAACTTCTTTAGCTGGTTTAGCTTCTTAGTGGTGTGCTGTTCAGATCTTCCCCAGTAATGTGTATGTCACCCAAAATGGACCACATATGTCCTGCTGACATGTGCACCCTGCAGTTGTCAGATGACAGCTAGGACAGAGCTTTCCTGACTTTGTATTTCATCAATACACAACTTTACAGTTTTAGACTTGTCTCTACTACTGCAATGCAAATGGGTTACTTCAGGCTGGAAAGTTTATACTGACATTTTAGTCAATGGAGAAATTCTCATTGACTTTACTTTTGTGAGGTCAGTGTATAAGCAGAGCGTTGACCCTCAGCAAGCTTTGGTGGATATGTGTTTGATGTCTGTGTTCCTAGTGAGATCTTCCACCTTCTCCTCATCAGGATAGCATGACTGATTTTCTTGCTCTTGACTTGTCATGTGGTGGTTTCTGTCTTGTGTTGCCTCCTGTTCCCATGAACTTCAGAAAAGAAGAGAGCTGGAGGCTGCTGCTTCTGATTCCTTCTTTCTGGACACCATTTTCCCCAGTACAGTGAGAAACTGGAAGAGACCTTTGATATGGCAGTTTTCTGCTGCTTGGTAGTTCATCTGCTGCTGGAAAAGATTAATGAAGGCAAAGCATACTTGAATTATGTGCAGTACTATCTGTGGGCTGTGCATGTGAAAGCATAGAACAGCTCAGCAGGGCATGGCAACATGCAATCTGCTATCAGGTGGGATGTATTCTGGAGTCTCAGGAAAGTGAAGATCTGTCCCCAGGGACCTCAGGAATTTGTGTCTGCATCGTGAGATGGTGGTGGGACAGCAGGTCCTGGTTTAGTGCTAGTCTGGATGGTCTGGGTGGCCTAGACCCCTGTATCAATGACAGGCTGCAATGCGAGCCGCTGGGATGGGGTCTTGAGGTCCTGTCTCTGAGGGATTCACAACCCAGCTCCATTTCATGCACCAGGGAGCTGAATGATGTCAGATGATTTGTGTGAGCTAAAAAATGGGTGTCAGCTTACTACATGGCCAGTGGTTAACTTCTCACATGTCCCTGCAGGGAAAGAACTATTAAGTAGATGAAAGGGGATTCTTTCATGTGATGTCTGTGTGTCCATCCACATTGCTTCTCTTTGGTTTTGTTGGTAAACTGCTTTCTCTCCAGCACTGGTTCTATTTCTCCATTTATAATTTTTTGCTTGACTCAATATATATTGGTCTTTCAGAATGAACGCTATCTGTTTGTTCCTCATTTTTCTTTCAAAATGCAGTTGGAGGCCTGAGGGCCAGTCGCAGTGTGCTTGTGAAGCTCTGGAGGAGAAACAGTCCAGAGCTAAGGAAACGGTTGCTGCAGAGAGCCCTCAAGTCCTTGTGGGGATAGAAACTGCTCCATCTCACTGGAACTACCAAGGGAGAATTACTGTGCTCCTGCTTCAGTGATAAGCTGGCATACTTTAGTATTTCTTTGTACATCAAGTCACGAGAGATCCTGTTTGGTCTGTATTTTTAATTGCTGGAGTAGAAATAAGTTTCCCCCTGGTTTAGGAGGATCCCCAGCAGGACAGATGCCCCGCTCTCCCCAGCAAAGAACCCACCGATGGCTTTTACTCACTGAGCCACTCTACCAGGGCTGGGAGCTGGCAAACGTTTACACACCTGGGTAGCATAAGTCCGCAAAAAACTCCTTTTATCCAGGCTGTAGTTTAGTTTTGTTAGTCCCAGACTTGGCTATCTGCAGTAATGCATTATTGATCTTCCCTATACATGCAGTTAGAATTTATTATTGCAAATATTACCTTGCTGACTTGCCCATTTGTAGTGTCACACATGACAAGGATTTTGAAGGACAGCAACAACCCAGCTGGGAACACAAGAGAGCTGCATTAGCAGCAGTACAGCTGGCACACCAGTAGTGACGCAGCCAAGATTAAATCACCACTCCAGGAATACTTGGCAGCACAAGCCCAGACTGGAAGTACCCATCAAGGCTGCTGACATCACAGGTACCTTTTCGTGGTCCTGAAAAACTCCAGAATGATGCGGGAATCTCACATCATAAAATGTGACATTCTTCAAAGTGTTGTTCCATGATTTATTTGTTTTGGGTGTGGTAACATCTTTCTTGGTGTACTACACACTCATTAGACTTCTCCCAGTGAAGAATTTCCATCTTCTTTGTAATTATTCAGGGATGGGGGAAAAAAAAATCCAGTTATGCCATTTAGTAGGACAACTATTAAGGAAGATTGGGACCACAGGGTTTTGGCACTGTGTGATCTGAAGGCTATCAGTCTCAATGAGTTCATTGACTTATTTGTGCAACAAATTCAGCCTTCTATCCTATTTAGTTTTAGAAGTGATATCACTAGTAATTATACTTCCTGGATTATGGAAAAAGTGACTTTCAGAAGTGTATTCTTCCGAGACAGGTTAAAGTTTCATCACATAAAAGATGGAAGAGCTGCTACCCTCTTCTGCAGTATTGGATGTGATCAATCTTTTCATGCCTGACTCTGTGAAAGCTGGGTGTTACTCTGATATGTTGGTTAATCCTGGAGTCTTCTAATGGAGCAAGGCACTGGGAGAGACCTCCCATTCGGATCCATGTGCTCCACTGTGGGACTCAGCCTGATCACAGTGACCACAACGCTGTTTCCTCTGTGTAACACAAGTTAACTTCTGAGCATTTACAGTTTGTTTTTATAATCTGAAAATCCTTCCCCAGAATTTACAAGCACATTTGAAGGCAAGTAGTATGGGTGGAGATTAGGTTTTCCGTTGCAAGGAAACTCTGATTTTCCTTTCCGAACTGGAAAGGACAAACTACCCTTTCAAAGTGAAATTCCAGGAAAGCAGA
The DNA here is from genome assembly GCA_013400655.1 of Mystacornis crossleyi. Taxonomy (NCBI): domain Eukaryota; kingdom Metazoa; phylum Chordata; class Aves; order Passeriformes; family Timaliidae; genus Mystacornis; species Mystacornis crossleyi. Next base: position 28,352 of record VYZQ01041257.1, on the reverse strand, counting down.
TAATGAGACAAAATTTTTGGTCTGAATTTAAGTATTTTATAACTTTTGTAACTGAATTTTGTTCAAAAGTCCCTTTCAGGAGAAAGAAAATAAAACCTGCCATTCCAAAAGGACCAAATAGAATACATGAACTTCACAATGTGTTGTTCAATTTCTTTCTAGGGCAAATGATATCAGAATAAACAGATTTTTGAAGATGCATAAATTATGACAAACTAATTTTTTTTTTTTGGCTCCCAAAATACTTTAATGAGATCTTATTAACCAGCTACTACTGTAAGTGTACCCTTGGGCTCAATATTCTGGCAGACCTTCAGGAATGTGCTTGCCAAATGCACCTGTAGAGTCTAATCTTGAAGTCAAAGCAAGAAAACAGTAGCAGAGTTACACCAGACTGGGATACTTTGCAAAAACCCCTGTTTACTGTCTTAAAGGAGGGTTTAAAGCTGTTTTCAGCTGCTATGAAGGCTGGATTCTCCTTTTCAATTTTTGGGGGGACTGTCACCCTCCAGTTCCCTCTTGTAACTTCCTGAGCCAACATATATGGCTGCAGTGGAGCAGGGATTCTATAACAATTTCATTTTTATTGAAGAACAGAGATGGAAAATTTAAGTAAGAGAATTAATAATTCAATTTCTAATTGAGTATCCTGTGTCTATTATTTTGGTGTTGCATGTGATACATGATGTTCTCTCTATAACTTTGTACAGGGATTTTAGTACCAGGTACCTCAAACTGCTTGTCAGAACCCAGTATGAGTCTGAGAGACAGGAAAATGGGGTTTAAGTCAGCTGGATGAACACAGTCAGGACTCTGTTATATATGGTGTTTTGGGTAGGCTGAAGTTGTGAGGTGGAAGCGTGCTACTTGACTGCTTCTTTTTGTGGAAAGAATGAATTTCTACTGCTTCATGTATGAACATAGCCTTAGGAGTATGTAAAATTCAAGAGTATGGGTCCTGAAATCCCATGAGTTTTGTATTTTAGTGTCAGGCTTTTCCTAATTTTCTTAATGTTTGTGCAAGTGTGTGTATGTGAACTACAAGTAGAATGTCAGCAGCAGCAGGCCCAGATTTTAGCTTTGGTGATCAATTTAGAAAATTATTATTTATTTTATAGCACCTGAAAATAAATTATGTTCTTGAAAGGAAATCGTATGGAAAGGAGATTACAGTGCAATGAAAGATTTGACAGTTCAGTGAGAAGAGAGTGTGGGGAAGAAAATGGGTTATGGAAATTGGAATATGTGGTTACTGAAGCTGATGTGGGTGGCTAGAAATAATTTTGCATGTGAAGTGTATGTACATCCCTTTTCTGAAAAGCATGTGAAAAGAGTGAATTTTTATTTTAAGGATAAAGGCTTCTCTTAGAAATGGTATTTGAGATCTGTAGATGAACAAGAACTCAGAATTATTTACTGAGGTACAGATTTTTGGAAAAAGTGAAGCAAAAGGCACTCTTCATGACTGGTCATCTTTGTCTGAATCTGGAGTTTTTGTGTCTTGCAGTGACATTTCTCCTTTTCTTTATTGGACAAATATGTGCGTTGCTGAAGCCAGTTGGAATATTTCTTTGGAAATACTGCTTGAAAAGAAATCACTTCATTTTCAAAATAAAAACTGATGAGAAAAATTCCTGCTTTTATTGAAACAAAAAAATGAAACCATGTAAATAATAATTATTTCTGTTTGGTTCATGATAACTGTAGGTCCAAATGCCTTTGTCTGTGAATTGGGTTGAGTGCCAAAGATTTCCTTCGCTTCAGTGGATGAAACCTGAGTCTTTTTGTGCAAAACAAGAAAAAATCTTTATCTGGACTATTTTTGACAGTACAAACATTTGTATTTCCTAATAATTCAAATTCTTATGTATTCTCTACAGAAATGGGTGGACATGGTCACGCAAACAGATAACTTAGCAACAACTGTGAGTTCAGAGTTTGCCTGACATAAATAATTAATTGCTAATCAGACAAATTCCTTTACTTTACTGAAAGATTTGCCTTGGATGCCATAAAGACCATAAAACATGGTGCAAAAACTCTCAGCTCTTTCTTTCTCATTTTGGACATGTTAAGATGGCTTTTGAATTTCAGTGGGCTGAAGTAAAGGAGAGCTTTATGTGCAAAGCTCTTAGGTATCTCTCGTCTGCCTAAGCCAGACAATATTAATTGTATGGGAGGAAATTGAGATTCTTTGTCCATTTAGAGATCATCTATCACTTTCAGAATTAAGCATCCAAGCAGTTCAGTCATGAAAGTTAAGGAAGGGAAGGAGAGTCAGCATAATAGTATGTGATTGCAAGACAATGAAAGGTGCTGGGGCTCACTACTTAATTACCAGAGGTTTATCTGCCTGCCTGGAAAGGAGATGTCTTTGCCATCCAAAGTGCTGAGACAGATGGCCCAGCAGTCTCCTGGGAGTGCAGTGCCATTCCCACTGGCATAGTGGACTGGTGGAGCTTACTAATGCAAAGAGCAGGGCTGTGTGTGCCTGGGGATGGGGTTTGCAGGTTTGAGTCAGTCTGGGCAGCGGGTTAGCTGTGCATGCCCCATGCAGAGGTGGAGCTCATGAGCCCTGGAAGCACTGCTGTGGCTCTCCCTGCGTGCACTCCAGTGCATCCAGAGGATGAGGCAGGACCAGATGCAGGCTCACCAGCACCATATGAAGTAGGAAGGCAGAGCCGTGGCGCTGAGGTGCAGGGACAGCCAGGCTATCTCAGCTTGGAGAGGTGCACCTCACTTATCGGGCACCAGGTACCTCTGCTGTGGCTGAGGGGTGGGTCCAAGGCTGAGATCACCTCCACACCCTTGAGGCACTGCCTGTGACTTAGCTGCCCTGGAAGAAAAAAAATTTTACTTCTATGACTATTATACCTCAACACATGTACAGCTGAAAGGTTGAAGCTTCTGTTTCAGATGTTTGCACTTCACTTGATTAATTATATGGCTTTGTAATGACTGAGTAAGCAACAGAGCCAATTATCACATCTGGCCGGACTGAGACAGTTGCTGAGGTGCAGCTCTTAGCCATGTCCCCAGTGCAGCTGTCCCTTGTTAGAAGGTGCAAGGCCCACATTTCCTCTTAGGAGACTTTCAGCACTTTGGGACCATCCTGCACCTGTGTGCTCTGGGCGTGCAGGACAGCCAGCCTGCTCCAGGAGTGGAGGTCAAATTGGCTTTTCAGGGTCCTCTGTTTAGAGCTCTCCTGCTTGACAGTGTGAGCTCTGCATTGCCCCTTACAATCAGACTCGTGCCCATTAAATTTTGGTGGCAAAAAGTGTCCTTGCTATCACTTAATAAATGTTGTTTTGAGGATATGATAGGTGCAGGGAATATGCACACTGACTCCAAAACACAGTGTGCTGTGTGTTGCACTATAGGAAAGGGCCATGCTAAGATGAAACCAAATCAGAACCTTTCTTGTCATTGTTATCCGCAGTGAAGAGCTTTTTGTTACTTCTTGATGCATGTTGCTGACAATATTTTAACATTGTATGATCCAGCTCCATTTGGCTGGATTCGAAAAACACACATTAGTGCTGCAGGTAATGGGGTGTAAATCTTAGATGACGACGGTGTCTGTACTACAGAGCTGGTTCAGGCTCTGGAAAGAACTAGTGACCCATTTTCTAGCTTTTTAATCTCTATCATAATTAGCTGGCTGTTGGGGGAAAAGATTTTGAATTCTAGAAAAATGTGTGTTACACTTCATAATGTCTAGACATGAGGGATCTTGAACAGTGCTGAAACCTCCCAGTAACTGTAAAAGGCACTACTGCTCCCCATTTTGTCTACAACTGAGGTATCTGAATAAATAAAATAATAATCAGCAGCAGTTATTAAAATTAAAAAGAATCACAGGTGCTGTCATTCAAGAGCTGTGTGGTTCTTTAAAGTTACAGCCCCCCAACACCACCTCATCTGGAGATGCACAGCTCATATCAGGGTGAATCCTCCTAGTCCATTACATTGTGCAAAACACAGATTTTTACAGCCAGCTGCTGGAAGGACCAGTAATGTGCACCCTACATCTGGGCCAGGTAAGGCCTCTCTTCAGGAGCCTGGGAACTGCTTTTCTTCCTGACTGATGCTATAATCACCAGGATATCCAATCTATTAAAATACCTTGATGGATGCAATGGGATTAAGTTAAGTATTTCAATTTTTCAGGCATAGACAAGTGAAATTACTTCTGCAGACAATGTAGAACTAACAGGGGCGGATAAGAAGTCCTGAGTTCTTGAATTTTTACACTGTGCTTAATCCTTCATATGACAAACCCATCCTTTTTAATCCAAAGAAGAACAAATTTTATAAGCAGGTGGCCATGAACCTCATCTCTGTATTGGAAACAAACTGTGCCTATTCACTGTGATGTACAGTTTTATTATTGAATTGGGACTGGTATTACTGGCATTTGACATGACCACATAGCAATACTAGGTGCCAGGCCCTCTTCTGATGTGCTTTTGCAGCACATATTCCAGCTTCACTCTGGTTAGCTCAGGCCCAGTTTGTGGCAGTTTCCAGTCCTGTAGTCCTCTCAAGGTATTATAACATCGCTGCAACAAACAGCTTCTCACTGGCACTTAGCAGCAGAGCACATGCCAGAGATTCATGTGAATCATGAGGAAATGGTTCCCACTACTGAGTACATGAAGTTAAAGGAGAAAGCGATTTCCATAGTAACCACATATGGTAGGTCAGATGGTGACTTTCCAGATTTACCACCAGTGGTTTTGATTCTGAATTATTTATACAATGAATTTAGCTTCTTCGGTCTTCTTGGCATGTTGCCTATGAATCTCCATGTTAACATGTTGGAGAAAATGGAAGTGTTATATGTAGTGCCAGAAAGGCTTAGACTTGATGTTTTTATTCACAGATGAAACATTGCTGTTCTCATGGCACGTATCAATGCAAATAATAGTGGAAACTCTTGGGCTATCTAATCTACTTTTTACTAGAGACTCTGCAGTACACACTAATTTGAACATGTTATGGGTGGAGCTGGTAGCGGTTGTATGCCCATATTGCCAAACAGTTTTCCTCTCTAAGGCCTGGTTTTCTTACTCGAAACTCCTTGAAACTTAAAACTCCTTGGCTGAAGTTCATCAATTCTACTGTCTCTGTGGACGGTGACTTTTGGAAGGAAATTTCATTCACTTGCAGTCCAAATTTGGGGGTTAAATATTGTTTTTTTCACATCAAAGTTTTTATAAAACGGTTTTCCTGAAACTTGACCACTTCTAATATTGGGAACAAGCACCCAAAAGCACAGTAAAGTCATTTTAAGGTCATTTTCCTTAATTTGTTCTCAGAAATTATAGCCAAATTTGGTCAAACTATAATTTTTTTCCTAATTATTTGCTGCTTTACCAGCCCTCTGAGGATGTTATGGTAGTCTTTCAGCTTTTAATAATGGCAGACCTGGAGTAATGAGGGATATATATTTTATAACCTTGTGGACACCCCTCGTAGAACCTGTTGTAAAATAGTCCTGAAACCCCTATTGCTGGTAATTATTTCCAAAACTCACTGTAGCAGACAGCTGGGCATGGAAGAGTTTCCTGCTGATGTGGTTGAAGTCCCAGCCTAGCTAAGGCATTTCTACGGCTCCACAGTCTGGTGTTTTGGTTTTTGACAGCTGGGAGGTGGTGTTTTGGTCAGTAAGGGGTAGCTGAGAGCAGTTCAAGATGCTTAGCCCATCATCAGCACCCTGGCCTGAGAGTTCCTTTGGCAGAATTTGGCACTGTTAAACACGAATATCCTTTATACTTTGTCATATCAGATACCACCCCTGGGCCATAAGGACCCATTGCACAGCTCCAGCATGACAGTTGTCTCCTTTGCCCAGGAGTTTTTTTGCCAGGGGCACTCCCAGCCAGACTCTTGTACATGGGCGAGAGTGGATAAGTAATTTCCTCAGAGGAGCAGAGGCTGCTGAGCTTTTCTGGATCACTCATCATCATGGGAAAAAGCAGTGACACCTTGGAGACCCCACAGAGATGGGCAGTGGCAGAGGTTGAGGGATGGACCAGTTTCTGCCAGACAGCAAAACCTGGGCTGGGGAAGTCCTGCCAAGGAAGATACCCAGAATGAGAATGGAAAGTTGTTCTAACCTCTGTGAACCTGGTGTATGTCAGCTGTGGGCAGGAGGTAAGCAAGAAGACAGCCACTATGGAATAGATGTGCTGGGACCCAGTCGTGGGGAACTATCACAAGGGCAAACAGCTGCTGAGAAATCAGAGATGGACATTGTCTAAATGCACCTCTCTCTTTAACTGAGGCTCACAACAGTGTTTGAAGCCAATAAGATGTGCGGTTACCAGCAAGGTCCATATGCTACCTTCTACCCTTTACCATGGAGCTGAAGGAATCAGGGCCACATGACAAGTTTTTAGTGAGCAGAATTAGCTTAAAATACAAATTAGATGATCTTCAAGGTCTCTTCCTACCCAATCCATTCTATATATCTGAAGAGCAGTGTGCTTTGGTTTGAAGCACATAAGGATTGTTGTCCAGAGCTGCTGAATTGCCGATGAAAATGTGCCACTGAATGCTTCTGTGTTTTAGCTTCTCTCTTCAGGTGTTGGAGAGACAGAAGGTGATTCAGAATGGGTTGAGACTGGATGGCCATACACCTGATGCAGATATCTGAGGCTGGGTGGGACTAATGCAGACTGACAGTTGTCTTTCAGGTACCAGTTCTGTTCCTCAATCTCATATGTTGGGTTACTCTATTTGGCTATTTTCTCTTATAGTCACCACTCCTTTTCAAAATCATCTTCACTAAAGCCAGGGTCCAGATGAGTTATTCAGTGGGTGGGAGATACAAACCAGAATAATTTGGATTGGGGGAAACCTCTAGACTTCACCTGGCCCAGTCTCTTCTTTCAAGCAGAGGTGACTTTGAAATTAGAGCATATTGCTCAGGGCCTTGTCCCACCAAATCTTGAATATCACCACTGCTGGAGATTCCCCACCCTCTCTGGATACTTTCTCCACTGCTGAACTGTGCTCACAGTGAAACATTTTTTCCTTGTGTCTCGAAGTGTCTTTAGAATTTCTCTTGATCTGGCTTGTGTCTGTTGCCTCGTGTCCACTTCTGTGGAGAGCTGGACTTCACCTTCTGTTCATTAGATAGTTGTGGACAGCAGTAACATACCCTCTGAGCTGCTGCTTCAGACTGAACAAGGCTGTCTCACTCAGTTTCTCCTCCTGTGAGGAGAGGGTTGTGTGCTGTAGTCCCCAGCCATCTTGGTGACCCACTGTGGAACTTCATCTGGTCCGTCAATGTCTGCATCCTGTTTGGAAGCCCAAAGCTGGCCACTGTTTTCTAGCTGTGACCACAGCAGTGCTGAAGAGAGGGGAAAGATCTGTCCCTTAACCTGCAGGCCTCAGCCTTGCAGAAGCTCTGAGTGAAGTTGGGAAGGGTGCACTGCTGACTCAGGTTCACTTGGTGTTCACCAGGATCCTGTTTCCTTTTCTCCAGAGCTGCTCCCAAGCCAGCTGTCCCCCAGTCTGTACAGCTGTGTAGGGCTGCTTCATCCCAGCACACCTGTCTGGTCTGAAGAGAAGTGGAATAAATATCCTGGTCTGTCCTGGAGACCGGGAGGAGTAATGCCCCTCAGAGCATGAAAAGCTGATATTTCGCTTCTATCACCACAACAGCTTAATCTGCACAAAGCCTCGGTGTGATCTTGTGTTAAATGGTGAAGCAAAGGTGCAGAAGCTCTGCCTGTTGCAGATCGTGAGGTCTTGTAACACAGCACGTTCCAAGATTTGCAGCCGTCCTCGGGCTTCTTCCTTTTTCCACTAGAGGGACCCAAATGCAAATAAAAGCTCTAATTTATCAGCTGGAGAAAAGTGTCTGGGGTCAAGTATACCAGCATTGAATGAAAGGCTATTTTCTCCTTCCTAGTATTTGTATTAAGGACTTGAATCACCATTCATTGTGTCCGAGCTGGAAATGCTCAGAGAATTCCAGCTAACACCTGGGATCCCATTCCAGAACTGGTTTTTAATGCTTGAATATCTCAAATATTAATAGCTAAAGTAGCTGCAAGCCAGAGAAAAGCCTTGACCATTACTGAGAGTGTGTCTTTTTATGGGCAGTGCATATTTCATTTTCCAGGTCCATTTTATCAGTGATGTCTTTGCTATGGCTTCCTGACACTGCTCCTTTCTGCCAGATGATGGCAGAACATGTTTCTGATTCAGTTGACTGAGGGGATGGGAATAAAAAATCACTGCTCTTCACTGAGTGCTTGCAACCTGTTAGAAACAAAAGCTCAGAGGGATGGGGATATGGATCTTCTATCCCAGACCTTTGGAAAAAAAAAGGCAAAGGGACAAAAAAAAGCTGAAGGGAAAAAGACAGTATCTGATGTATTTTGNGTTGACTGAGCATCACAGTAATGTTTGACATATAAAACTAGCAGAAATCAGGTATTAGAATTAGCTAACATCTGTTTTGGTCTAAGATGGCAGTTGCATTCAAAGTAAGCATCTCCTTTTGTCTGTTATGGCTACATCTTTGCTCAGCAGCAAATTTTCCACAGAAAAAAAAAGGCAAAGGGACAAAAAAAAGCTGAAGGGAAAAAGACAGTATCTGATGTTTTTTGGTCTCATAGTGGAAAAAGCATAGGATTAACTCTTCCTCCCCCGCACTCAAACAAGATTGACTAACAAAGGCTGCTTTAACTTCAAAACATTGCTGATTAGCTTCAAGTCATCTGAATAAATTTTCTTCCTGGAGAACTACATACTAAGGAGGGATGAGACAAAACCTATATTGAAAAGCTGAATTTCCCTTTTTTTCCCCTCACTTGGAAAGAAAAAAAAAAGCTAAACACATGAGTGTGGCTTAACTTTATGCACCCACTGGCTCTCCTAAAACACAGCCTTGAACATCTTNGGGGATATGGATCTTCTATCCCAGACCTTTGGAAAAAAAAGGCAAAGGGACAAAAAAAAGCTGAAGGGAAAAAGACAGTATCTGATGTTTTTTGGTCTCATAGTGGAAAAAGCATAGGATTAACTCTTCCTCCCCCGCACTCAAACAAGATTGACTAACAAAGGCTGCTTTAACTTCAAAACATTGCTGATTAGCTTCAAGTCATCTGAATAAATTTTCTTCCTGGAGAACTACATACCAAGGAGGGATGAGACAAAACCTATATTGAAAAGCTGAATTTCCCTTTTTTCCCCCCCCCTTGGAAAGAAAAAAAAAAAAAGCTAAACACATGAGTGTGGCTTAACTTTATGCACCCACTGGCTCTCCTAAAACCCAGCCTTGAACATCTTCTACGTACACGAGTTTAGTAGAGAAACAAAATTTTATCACTGCCTGGGCTGCACAACCAGTTTGGCTGCAGAAAGCTGTAACCATTTGTCCTGGTCCTGCAGGACTGCTCAGGGTTTTCCCTTAGCACATGATCCTGTTTGGAAACAGTTTCACTGGTGGAGGCTGGGAACAAAACACTCTGGGTTTAATGACTGGCCACCTGAGCAAGCAGGGTGGGAGGGGAGCAGACAGCTGGACTTTAAAGCAGCGGCTGTTTGCACTGTGTGTTTTTGTGTCCCTCTTGATGAGCTTTTCTGAATTGCCAGGCTCATATCTGTCCCTTTCTCGCTCTTCTGTCACTGGCAGGTTTCCTCCTGCAGTCCTCCAGCAAAGGCTTCTCTACCCAGCCACCTACTCCCCTTCTTGTCATCACTTATCCAGGTTAAAAGGGGAAGGTGTCAAAGGTTGATGGAAATACATCCTCTGGGCAATGTCCTTCCTGTCTGCCATGATATTAAAACCAAACCTCCTTTCTGTCCCTCTTGGCAGGTCAGAGAAATTAATTCGGGTGGGAACTACAACTGAAGAGGAAGAGGATGCTCTCGTCAGTGGTACAGAGGCCGCAAAGGGGGAGAGGGAGGGAGGCTCAAGCACATCTACCCTATGGTCAGGCACAGATCCACCATGCCCATTTTCACATGCCATGTCCTCACCCACAGGCAAACTGTGGTCAGACTGAAAATGCTGGAGCATTCTGAGGGAAAGATGACGGGCAGTACCTTCACACAGTTCCTGCTCTTCTCTCTGCTGATTTACATACCCTATCCCTGCATCAGGGAAGGGCCCCAGATTTAGAGGCAGATTCAATCTAGAAAACAGGCATTTAGGGCTTGTGCAGTTTTTCTAAGTTTCTGGAGCAAAGAAATATATAATATTTTGATGCTGATAAGATTGCTTTTGCCAAAAGAAAAATGCTGTAAAAATGTGGTATCCAGTTATGTGATTAAGCTGGCAAAAATGCCAGGCCTCAGTACCCAGACTCACTGCTTCTTCTTTTGTTTTCCTGCAGGTCTTTGTATTTCTCTTCTGCCTTATCATTACCTGTCCCACACACTTCTATCATAATCTGCTGCTGACAGTTTTCTGTTAGACATAATTTCCTGACCATCTTGTGTATAACTTAGACATGCTCTAGATTTTGAGATTTATATGGAGTTGTATGAACTGTGCTCTTGAGACACTTGAAAGAAAAACATTGAAATGAACAAACTTGGCAGAAGTACAGTTGGAGAGCAGTGAGGTCAATCCATAAGAGGTAGTTAAAGTTAGTCAGTGTGAGTTGGTTAAGATGAAACAGGCCCTCAGCTCTGTCACTGCTTGGGACTGAGCCATCAGTGACTGTAAGTGCTATGATGTGGATTTGGGCGGATGCTTGATAAAAAAATCCCCCTGATTTGCAGCATATTCTTGCTTGAAACTCACCAGTGTCTGGAAGTCAGGTGAACTTGGAGAATCTTCAGCAGCCAGGGCTTTGCAAAAAACTGGCAGAATACCTTCAAGCAACAAGAGTGAAATCTCCTTTTGAGGCATGCCTGCCTTAAAACTGATTCCTGTTTCTGTTCATGTTTTCTTTTTTTCTTTTTCTTTTTCTTTTCTTTTCCTGAAAGTGTGCTGGTTTGCAGAAGAATTTGAACTTAGCAGGCACAGATGTACAGACAGACTGATTCTTCACCAGTAAAAACAAGCAAGTCTTTAGTGGTTTTGGGATGGGGCTCGTAGTCCTGATGAACCCCGGGTCTGCAGAGCCTCTTGGCATTGGTACAGGTTGGTACTGGCCCAGTCCTAGCTAGTGTGCTAGGACTGGTCTTGCCTGATTTTACAGCAAAACATTTCCCTTGCAGTGGGACTGTCTAGTTCCTGCCCTCACAGATGGGTCTGTGTTACCAGCTTTGCTGACCTGGGCAGGAGAGAGAGTGCAGGAACTGATGGTGCTGGTGACTTTCTCTGTCTGCAGACTCTTTTTAGGTGCTGTGAACGGCAGTCTCCAAAAGGGAAGAGTTAAAAAGTATCAATTTTAAAAGACGAATAATTGTTAAAATCAAGGTCTTCTCAAGAGCCATTGCCATGCTGAAGCCTTGGTTTCAGATAGATTAACATGTGTTCATGCACACCTATGTGCATCTCTGCCCTTGCTGGGTCAGCAGAAACTCAAGTGGAAAGAGTCTGCACCTAATTAATTGATCAACCCTCANACACTGCAACACATTTGTGTGTTCTATGGGTCAGTTCCTATACATGAAACTGTAGTTGGAGGCTGACACAGGCACTGGGTGTATGGAGTGAACGCTGAGGTTGTGGCCTCCTGTGCGATGTAGTGTAATTTGACAAGGCAAGGCTCTCTCTGACTTTGCTGGTGCTGGCCCTCCACCCTGGACATAATATCTGAGGCACTACATCTCCAGCCTTCTGTAGCATCTCAGAAGTGGAAAATATTTATCACTGATCCATTCAAAGGTTTCTGCTGAAAGAAGAGTGTATTGAGATGTTTAAAGACTTGGAAGGTTTGAGATGAATTATTCCTACTGAGGTCCATGTCAGTTAAATGAGTTAACTCTTTGGAGCAATTTACATGGTGAAATATTCGTGCTGCTTTTTCATTAGCAAGCTGCAGTGAGAAGTTTTCTAAGATTTTTAGGGTAATTTACCTTTGTCTTAAAACTCTAGATCTTTGAAGGTTTAATACAGTAACTTCAACATACCTGTGATTGGTTTGACACTATGAAGTACTTTTGTCATGGCCAGGAGTTTGGCTGTTTTTACAAATACATATATATATTTAACCTGCATCAGGCATCTCCTTATGGCATGGAAGATTCAAAACAATTGGACTGTGGAAAGAGCAGCAGCTCAAGACACTCTCATGACAAAGACTTCAACATTAAAATAGCCAGTTAGTAACACAAGCTCCATTGTCAAGTGGTTTTATTTCTAAAAATGTATATCCTATGGTAAACCTCAATGTTTTCACAGTGGATGATATCTCACAGAGAACAGCAAGATCGCTTCTCGGGGGAGGTAGACAAACTCAAAGGAAGCAAGCAAGCAGGAATCACTGCATTTAGATTTTCTAATGTTCATCAACATGAAACATATTTATCATGCTGATTGCCAAGTGGTTGGCTTTTATTTAATGTGGTTACTAGGACTGTCTCTTTTTCAAGGGTCAGCAAATTAAAAAGGAATCTTTAATTTCTCCTTTGCTGAAATCAATTTAGAACTTCCTCTTGATCTTACTGAGAATAGGGTGAGGCCAATATTAATTCCATGTGATAAATAAGTAAAAGAAGAGTGCTATGAAAATGGTTTTTGAGCTGCATTGTTTTGAAGCTCTGACGGAAAATAGTCAATGGTGACTGATGTGCTGAGGCCAGGACCATTGTGTATGCTATTCATTATATTCCTTATTGTCAGCTGAAAGCACAATGGTATTCCTGGTTTTGAGATCCTTTTTACCTACTGCTATTCACAGACAAAGAAAAATCATTGCAGCTTCTCATAACTGAATGCCAGGAGAGATATCAGAAATTTTCATTTTGTTGCTGCTTTAGATTACAGGATGAAATTAGTTGCATATGTAATAAGGCTACTGATGCCATGAGAAAGTGATTTGTGACTCATGAGAAAACTTCTTAGCCAAAAGTATACAAAGATAATTGGGAAATGATTTTTTTCCCCTATGTGGCAAGACATGTCAGCCATATATTTCTCACCACATAATTGGCAGGAAAATAAAGCAGTTTTATAGTCTTGTATTGTGCTACAATAAGTTGGTTACTGTAAACCTTTGCAATCACTCAATTACAAGGTAACAAAGAGAAATGAGATTCAACAACAATAGCTCAGGACTTAGCTCATAAGTACCTCCAAAGTTCTGAAAGTATCCCAGTTTTCACATCCACACATCTATTACTTTTCCCCTGAAAATGGTGAAGCTAAAAACAGTTGGCTCAACCCAAATGTTTAACTCTGTGTGCTTAGGTCAATTAAGCATTATACATGCACTGCCTACTTGTCCAGAAATTTCCATAGATTAAACCATAGTATTAAATAATTTTAAAAGTACTAATATTCCAACTCAGACATTGCTAGAAGCATTTCCCATATTTTAGTGGAGTAAGAACAGTCTACTCTCGTCTTTGAGAGAGCTGACCTCTTAAATCTGTAGGATGTACCAGCTCAGTGTTAATGTTGCCAGCCTTTGGATTATGCAGGAGATATTCTCCTAAGAAGTATGTTTGGATCGATAAAGTTTTGTCTGGCATGGCAATGCTTTGTTACCTGGAATAACAGCATGCACTTTGATCAGGAGGATAATCTCATGATTAGCCCATAGAAATGTGACTAACAAGTAAATAAGGTCTGTAAGATGCATGTGGCACAGTGAAAGCTCAGAACATAATGAGATTTTAGTAATTTAAATTTATAATAAAACTAGTCAGTTTGAGAATTGTGGCCGACTCTAGTGACATAGCAGGCTTGAAGTCCTCAAGATCATCTGTTACAAAATACAAATCATGTTTTCTCTTATTAGGATAGACATACATAATTATTTAAACTCAGAGTAATAAAGCTATTGTTCTCTGGGCTGGCTGACAAAGGACCAGTAATAAAGGAGAACTAATCCATCTAGGGATAGGGATAGTTAGCAGAAAAAGATTATACCCTATTGGATATTATTTCTTTCACAGAGTCCTTGGTCCATGCAGTGTGTCAGTTGAAAAATTAATTGAGATGGTATGGGACTAAGGCTATTGTCTGTAGGGTCCTAACCTCATTAGCTGCAAAATGTGGAAGGTGTGGAGGGGAAAAATAAAGAGATTTCAGAGGGAAAAAGTATTCAGTGTGCTCAGATACCACCCTGATGATTTGGACCCTTGCCCAGGATCTAAGCATACATACACTGAGCTGAGCTTTCCACAGTGGAGGTAAATGGCCCTGCTGCTGGTGTCAGAGATGGCTGGTTGTTTGCCAGAGGCTGGGATCCTGGGGATCAGGTCTTGCTGCTAGTTGAGCAGGGTGAAAACTCTGCTTCCCTGATCTAGGATGGTGGGATGAAGGAGGGAAGAAGGGATCACTGGGGCCACTTTCTGGTGTTATCCAAAGTGTCAGGGCAGCAAGCCTGATTAGGTCAGTGCCATGGATCCAGAGAGCATCCCTGCTGCTGGCTCTTTCTCAGGCAAGGACTAAAACATCCAGAGCAGTGTTTAGATAGGGCTAAGGTTACCTGATGCCCAAATCTGGCCAAATTTTTAGCCTATGAACATGTGCAGGTGAAGAGGAGGTGAGTTATTTGCTGGAAAATGTAGGAACAGCAGCTCAATCCCACCGTAGTGCAGCAGAGCTGGTAACTGAGGCCAGATTCCCAGATTCTCCCATGCCTATGCTTCGGAAGTTAATCCTTCATTTTAAAAAAAGTGGTTTGTGGTCTGTGTCCATGCAGAACCTTGCAATGAACCCAGAAGTACTGGTACTTTACCCCCTCTCTTAACTACTGATAGATGACCCCTCTCAGACCCATCACCTGATATAGCAGGACATGCACATTTGAAGATCCATCATTGAATACATAGGAAAAGCCCTCTTTTCTCTGATTTCTGCTTCATTTTTTCTGAGTAAGTGGAAAGCGAACTCCTCAGATTGAATATTGATTAGGCCAAACAAAGGCAAACCAGAAGGGAAACAAAAAAGAACAGCTGGTAAGGATCATCTACCAGTCTGTGGTTGGATATTACATTCAGAGAGCATTGCTGTCTCCAAGGAGTTAATGAAAGATGCCAAGACACCATTCATGACTGGATGTGTACTGGATGTGAGCAGTCAGCAAGCCCTCACTCAGATTTACTGAGGAAAATCCATGGGAGAAAGGGAAAAAGAAAGAACAACTTAAACTTCTGCTACCAGAGCTTTTATGCCTTTTTATCAGCTCCAGGAGTGTTTTGGCTGCCACTGGTAAAATTATTTGGATATCTCCTGATGTTTCTTCCCCCTCAGCTCAGCATCACGGGTGTTGCACTGACTGGTTTTACCATGTCCTGCTTCTGCTTTCAGGCTGCCTCTCTTCTGACCTCCACCATGTCTTTGATAGATCAGGCCTCCTGAAACAGAATGGCCATGTAGCATTTTCTTTTGCTTAACACCTTTTCCTCTGACCCTGCTTGTTCAGCTGAGTGCAGGTGTCACTGCATTCTGGCTGCTAGGGGTCATTCCTTCTCCAAGAACCAATGATTCCGTATACTTTAAATTAGGCACCTTCTGTCTCTTGAACCAAGTCACTCAACTGAGTATGTTGTCAGGAGCTCCCTTCAGGAGCCCAAACACAGCTCCTGAGAGGCACCTGATACTTCAGGGACTTGCTCCTGGTCTTCATCTGCCTCTTCACTGTTGGTACTCTTATCACATCTTCTAGCAGTTTGCAGATATCTCATGTGTTCCATGGCAACTCCCTTATCCACGATCCCTGTGTGGGGGCAGCTGAACTAAGGTCTAGATAGGGACTGATCCTACATCAATGCTGGAGGATGCTGGTCTCCACCTCTGCAGCAGCCCTGCACTTCCCTGCCCAGCCATGGACCCCATTCCCATACCTATGGCCCTGTCCAGCCATTCCAGAGCTGTGTTGACCCTGGTTTGCCTCACTGGTGCTGCTTCTGGTCCTGGTCCCAGCCTATGCCCTGAAACCCCAACATGGCCTGGACCCATCTCGCTCCCCCAGTTAAAGTCTTTGCTGTCTGTTTGGTTTAAGCCAGTGTTGGGGTCCATGTGTCAGTGAAAACAAGCTGTACTATAAATGGCCACACCAGAAACATTGGCCTGACGACAAGTACCACAAGCAGCTTTAATCACAAATCACACTCAGTGGGGCAGCACAGCAGCCAAAATGGAGATAAACTGAGCAACTCTGGAAAAAAATTTGAGTCATTTCAAATACAGCAGCTGATTTATCATTACTCATTTTCTGTGCACTTCATTGAACAGAATTTTCTGTTTATGAATTCTGTCTTTAATATTTTTATAATACTGGGAAACTGGCCTGCTCCAATCCTTATAGTCCAACATTCCCACAATTTTAGCAGTAGCATGAATCTACATCTAATTTCTGGTTTTCCAAAAGACCCATCTTTCCATGGGAGTGAGGCAGCATTCCAGATCCACACAGACTTCAGTCTTGAAGAGTTCCAAATGCTGAGCCAGCTCTGAATGTGACTAGTTTACAGCATAAGCCCCTTCCTTTTCTCTCTCACTCTCTCTCTTTCGTGTGTATGTGTATGTATATGAACACAATCCTATGAGGTGTAATGAATCTAACACTTTGCTGCAAGGAAAATGGGCATTGCCAGGTGCAGTTTGGATTCCTTCTCTAGCTGAAAAGCTCTGATCCTCTATGCTTCTGCATGGGATTATGGCAAGGTGAAGGGCAAGGCTTGGTTTCATAATACATGAGGTACTTTCGAGTACTCAAGATGTTTGGATGGATCTGCAAAATACGGTCCTAGGACAGACTCAGACCATTCTACAGTGGTGCCTGAAGGTCATATGGGATCTCCTAGGGCATTTCTGATGGCACCATACTGAGCCCTAGATCGTTCCTGACTGAAGATACCATGTGTACATGTAGCCACATGGGGACATTTATGTTTAGGTGTTCCAGTTTGGAGCTGAATCTGCTCCTTTGTGCTAGATGAAGGGGATTAGCAGGGCACAGATTGGATCACCTTAGTGCTGCACAGAAAATGTCCAAGGGAACAGCTCAGCTGTGGAGAGGAGGCTGTGGGAGTACCATGCTTGGCACGAGATACTCGACAGGCCTTTAATTTATTGTTGTCTGGTACAAAACCCTATTTCAATATGGGCCATTGAAATTACTTAGGGAAACAGTAATGTGAGTGCAGGCCAAGCAGAAAAGTCAAGTGATGTTCAGATTGAATTGATAAGCCATTGAGTTGTCTCTTCCTGCATCTCGAATGAATGGAGATTAACAAATAATTTTTTAAGGGGAAACAAATCCATGTGTTGCATACATTTCTGAAAATTGTCAGGCTGGAAGCCAAGCAAAATAAGTTTTAGGATTTTCTCAGCTTCATAATTATGTTATTACGCTGTATGATAGAAACTGGGCTGTGGCATTAATTCTGCTCTCTGGCATTAAAAAGAAGAGGAAGTATTTATTCTTTAATTGACAGATAACATTTCATTCACGGGGCATTAGCAGAATTAGCTTTTTGCCTACTGAAATCTTTTCTGTGTTCCTGATTATATATGATTTAACTTTGGTACTGGGGAACTCTTTTATTTGTGAAACACTAATCTGTATCAAGCAAAGAAGAAAAAAATCGCTTATGGGAGCCAGGGAAGAACTGCAAACTTTTAAACTGAAGATGCAAATCTGCTATTTAAATGCTCCGCAGTGGATGTTTGAAGTCACCCCTAAATGTCCCTAGAAAGGCTACTGGCATTTTATGATGTCCTCACCACTGGGTTCAGCTCTTTGCAGGTTGTTTTCAGGATCACAAGTCTGGGATGCTGTGCAGCAGGGAGCTTCCCTGAAATCAGTGTCTGGAGGTCACTGGTGGATTGGGGCATAGGTCTTATCAGCAAGAAACACTTTTCCTTCTGTGCTCACTATAGTGTATCCATTTACTATTATTATTATAATTACTCTTTTCCTCTGGGCACAAAAGTCTATGTTTGCAGTTTTGCTTTGTTCAGTGAGGGGGGAAAAAGCCAAATGGCTGCTATTTATGAGAGTAAGGAGGAGTTTCTAGCAGATGCCACATAGATCTTTGTTCTCTAGGAATGTGGATAATTTTGGCAAAGATTTTTGTGAACATTTCACACCGTTTCAGTCGTGCCAGGAGGGTCAAACCATCTTAAACAAGCATGGGTAGGTCTCATCTCCCAGGCACAAGAGTTCTGGAGGGACCTGACTTTTGCACCACTCTGTTGCTTTAATCAGTGGCCCAGCCCTCTGAAGGTTGGCCAGAGCATTCCTTTGGCCATGGACTGTGGAGATTTTCTCTCACATCAGTGTGGTGTGAGTTTGGTGGGGAAAATGGGTTTGCTCCTGAAAGATACTGGCAATGTGCTGACATTATTGTATTATTTAGTGAATGCTGCAAATTGCTCTGAAGACAAAATTGTCTCTTTCACCTTTGGAGAGAAATTAACCTGAAATGTCAAAGCAAAATAACTGAACCCTCTCCGCTAATCCTGTCAGGAGGCTGATTCTCTGTGCTGTCTATGAAAGTTGATGTTCATTGTTTCCATTTCTCACTCTACCTAATTGTGATAAATTGTCCATAAAAGCAAAAACCCCCATCCATAAAAGCAAAAAAACCCATCCAAATCTGTTGCACTAATTTCCTCTTCCAGCACACTGTCTAGGAATTGGTAGAGAAAGGTACTGACGAGTTGTAGAACACTGTTTCTTGTTTCCAATGTGCTTAACAGTAGCCGAATAGCTTGCCAGAACNTAGCCGAATAGCTTGCCAGAAAATACGAGCTATAATCTGTGTAATTAAACGATCCTAGGGGGGGAAAAATATTCTTTGTTGTTGTTACTCATCCAGATACTGTGAAGGTGAAACATAGCTTGAGGTGTCTTTACCATTTGCTGTCCCTATTCTTTTCCATTAGCAGAGGTTGAGATTACTTAGCAAGCACTGGAAAGTCGTGTTTGCAAGACAAGAATTTGAACACCCTCTGGAGCAAAGAACAATCCTTGCTGCTGGTGGGTCATTAGCAGGTTAAAACGTTTTAGCTGTGATCATGTCCAGGGAGTGTGACTCTTTTTGAAGTGGTGCAGGGCCGTGTTCTTCATCACTCCTGGCCAATGAAGATATCCTGAGACATGTTGCAAGGGACATCGTGTCAGACCCAGTTCAAGAAGCAGGCTGTGCTTCACTCTATTTTGTTTTGCCATGTAGCCCTTGTTTAGTTTAGGGAAGTGATGTGCCATAGATCAGGACTTTAAATGGAATAAAGAAATTTTTGAATTACAGGAACTTCCTATGAGATCCCTACAGATTTCATTAACTAAAAGCAATTTTCTGCTTCTCAATCACATTGAGAAACCAAGTTTCTAGTACATCACTTGAAGTTGCTGAGCTGTGCTATTTAGATGTATTGGAGAGAATTAGGAGTTTCTTTCCAGGCAACGTTTTCTGACAGAAACGCTGACAACAGCTCTTCCTAGTGAAATACCAACACATAAGGACAAGCCACGCTCCTGCAGTACTTCCCACGTCTTATCCTGAACTACTTTTTCCTTATTTTCTGCTTGTGGTTAAGCAGCTGCCAGGCTTTACCAAAGAAGCAACCTCCAGTTAATGCAGGGTTATTTGATAGATGTTTAAGTGTGTGGGGGATCTATTTTACTGTAAAGACATTGAAATACAAGATAGCATATCTGGTTATAGAATAGCTCTGAATGTGTATTAGTTGTTCCCTAAGACATTAAAGAAGC
>VYZQ01041256.1:17880-36999 GCA_013400655.1 Mystacornis crossleyi | reverse complement strand
AAAGGCAAATGGAGAAAATACCCCCCCCGCCCCAATCTACCCCTTTCCTGGCATATTCAATTCAAGCTACTGTCATTTTTGTTACAAAATCAACTCATTCTTTGTAAATAGATGAGCATATGCATCACTGTCTGGAAATCCATCTGAGAGCAGTAAATGGTCTCTTCAAATGAATCCTTTTTTCTTTTTTTTTTTTTTTTTTTTTTAAATTTGCTGACCTCCCATCTGCTTCTTTAAGTAAAACTGGCAGAAGTCTCACTTCTGTTTGCAAGAGAGGTCACAGTTCCTTGCAGATCCACCTGTCTGGCAGTGATTTCTGGGACTGTCCCCTTTTTACACAATGTGCTTCCTAGTCCAGGGAAACAGGACAGAAGTTTTGCTTGAAAAAGGATGATAAATCCCAACGTGGCACAAGCTCTCATATGAAAAAGTGAATTTTTAAGGTAAAGGTGCAATGGAAACTCATTTTTTTCCAAATCTTAATATCTTTTATCTTCATGCAGTGGCCTATCAACAGGCCTGGAACTTTGCTCCTAATAATAAATTTTTAGATGCTTCTTTTGGCTGAGCAGCTCTTGACTATGACCTCAGGAATGTTGGTCTTTCTCACCAGGAATTTAATTTTTTGGNTCCGGAGCGCCCCTGCCAGCTCTGGCCGTCACTGCAGCAAAGGGGAAAGTGCCTGACAGCCCCGGCGGCTGTCACTGGGGTCTGATTTCTGTTGGTTGTTACTGCCTTAGTTATTGTTGTTTTGCTTGGCCTTGTTGTACGTATATATATATATATCACTAAAGACCTGTTATTCCTATTTCTCATATCCTTACCTGAAAGCCCCTCAATTTCAAAATTATAATAGTTTGGGAGGAAGGGGGTTACATTTTTCCATTCCAGGGTGGGAGGGGGACTCCTGCTTTCCTTAGTAGACACCTGTCCAAACCAGGACAGTTGGTTTGGTTTCTTGTGCAGGAGTTTCATTTCTTTGCCAGCTTGCAGGATCCTTCTGCATTTTTATAGAGATCTCAGCTTGCTATGGAACTGGGATTTGTGTGTTCCCTTGGAGATGTTCTTGATGCACTGTGGAGAAATCTGTGGCCGCTGTCCATTTGTTTTGTTGTGAGTACATTGAACATATTTTAACGGTCAGTATTTTTATGTCACGTGGTTAAATAACCTTCTAAAAAAGTCATCTTTAAAAATACAGGAAATATCAAAGTTGTTTAATGCAAAGGATACAAACACCTATTTCTGACTTGTTTTATAATCCATGTGGACTAATGTATTAGTACTTGGTGCAGTGTGAAGATCTCTGGTTCAGCAGATTTTGATCACAAGACTTTGAATTTCAATTAGGATGTTATGCCTCCACAAGCAGCAGGCCTGAGGCATTCAGAATATTAATATCTTCTTCCCAAATACTCTGCTGAAAACCCCCCGCCACATCCATCACTATAAAAATGAGGAATGCAACAAGAAAATAAAAAAATTGGACTCTGGTTTTGTGTGTAATTGACTCCTCTTCACGATGTGACCATTATTTAAGAACTGTATCTGCAGGCTTGACATTATTAGTACAAATAGTCGCTTTTTAATAAAATCTTTCAGTTGACCCAAGTCTTACCCTCGTGGCTCGTTTATAATCCTGATTGTGAGGAGCCAGGCTGGATGCTCAGCTCTATCTGTTGCATCCTGCACGCTGGGAGTCTCACAGGCACTGTAGCTGTAGGAGTGATGGAGCTTTAATAACATTTTTATTTGCATTCAGCATGACCTGACTGGCAGGGGCAGATGTGTGTATTCTGAATTAAACTGAATACAACTCCCATGTGCCTCCGCCGGGCCATTTGTTTGCAAACAAAATCTCTTAGAAACAATGGTCTTTGTTCCTTTCCTTGCTCATGTTCTGCTTTTCTGGACCAGTAAGTGTTAACACATGTGATGGAGGAAGGAGGTGTAAGGAGTAACACAACATATCCGTGCACTGGACAGATGTCCCCAAAGATAAACGCAGCTTAAAATATAAGCAACTCCTTCCTCTGAGATGGGCACTCGGGGAAATGAGAATAATCTCAAATACCATCACTTTTTGTGCTTGCAGGACACTTTTAGAGAACGTATTTTTTTTTTTGTGGAAGTATCATCAGTTTCTTTTTATCTCTTTTTTATCTTTTATGTTATTATCCAGCCAGAGATATTTGTATCCATGGGTCCCGAGGCTTCCCTGTCACAGCAGGGACCACCCAGAAATATCCTGGGGAGGGAACCTGACACTTCAGCTGGGCTTCCTAGAATGAAGTAGGAGGCACTGTTCTCAGTGTAAGTTTGTATATGTATAATCACATAAATCAAGCAAGACAGCACAGCAGGGAAAACTTGAAATTGTAATTATGACATTGTGTAAAATTGGTATTTCAAAAGAAAGTGAAGCTCGGGATTTATTTAATTTATCTTAAAGACTTACTTCAAGGACCAAAATCAGGTGGGTTTACCATGGAGATTTGGGGGTTTTGGGGGTTTTGTGAGGAGGAGGAGGTGTGGTTGCTACTAAACAGCAATTCCTAATGCCTTGGCCTTGCTTTAAACAGACCACTTTGTGCTGAAGGACAGTGATCTAGAGCTTAAAAAAAGAACAGGCTTGATGACAGTGAAAAAGCACCTTCCTGTTGGTTGACGCATTTGTAGAAGGTAAAGAGATTTTTTTAAATCTCTGTTTTTATAACTTTTAGTTTTCCCTTTTTTTTTTTTGTATAGAAATTATTTAAGGGCTGGCAGATGATTATTTCAGCACTGTTCTTTCTGAGGTCTGTAAACTCTCACATCTTCATAAATCTAGATTGTATTAGCAATTAAAATTAATTTTAATACAGATTTTATTAAAAAATAATTTTAAAAGGTCCAGCAACTAACTTGTGGAAGTCATAATGAAAAAAAGCCCAGAATAATTAACTTCTCAGTTGGACATGCTGTTGTTTGCTAGTTGGAGGGCTTGGCACTCTCGAAGCTGCAGACAGTGGAAGAAATTTTGAAAAATGTTTTGAAATTTCAATTTTCATACCATTTTGAAAACTAGGAGTGACAGTGAGATTTGTCCATCTTGTCCTGGATGTGTGGCCCTGACTTTGGTGAGGTGTCTCACCTGGATAGACCAACATTCACATGAGGTACAGTTCCTGTTCTGAGCAGCAGAATTTTGCCTACGGCAGAAACTGATGTGACTCTCATTTTCTGTGCCATCTGACAGTTTGACTTACTGCTTTCCCAAAACTCGTGAAAGGGAAAAATAATAAAATGATGTTTTATGGTTGCTGCTGCATCTTAGCTACAAAAATCAGAGGTTCAGCCAGGGCACAGCATGGATTAAATTGAGGGGGATTAAATTGAGGGGGCACTGGTTTCTGTACCAAAAAGTTGAAAATAGGGACAATGAGGGCTGAAAGAGGGGGCTGATGTGTCTTAGTGGTTCTTTCCCTCCAGGCAACCACAGTCCCTTAACCAGAGCTAAACCAGCTAATTAGAATCCTCTCTGTGACACATCGATCAGCTCCCCGGATAGCCTAATGAACTGCTAAAACATCCCAGGCTGGGATCAATTGTTATTAAAATATTGCTGCTCCTTAACCAGGGGAAAAAAAAAAAAAAAAAAAAAAAAAAAAAAAAAAAAAAAAACCCACAAAAAAAAAAAAAAAAAAAAAAAAACAAAAAAAAAAAAACACAAACCAACAAACAAACAAACAAACAAAAAACAAACAAACAAACAAACAAACAAACCCCATGAAGCTCAGCAATTCTTACCCTAGAAAGAATTACTGCTCACAATCAGAAATATTTAAACTGCCATTTGACCTGAAGACCAGCAGAAATATTATGGCTTTGCTGTCACATGTCTTCAGAGTCTGCCTATCACTAATTAATCTTTTGTTCTAGAATTTGTCACTTCATACCGGGAAAAAACCCCACAACCCAACCTCTTGCTGTCTCATATTATGATATTTACTTTATTAATGTTTAAATATTCCCTTTCTGTTTCAATCACATTATAACAATATGGCAATAACACAAAGGAAAATGAAATTACCGGTTATGCTGCAAATAAAATAAAGTAAAATAAAGTAAAATAAAAATATCCCCTGTTTTGACGAGCAGGCTCTTCTGATTGAATGAGGTTTTGGGAGGCTTGATGGAACAAAAATACAGTTGAGAAAGTGAAAAAAAAAAAAGAAAAACCAACCCCAAAACAGCAGAAGAATAGGACATGAGTTAAGGAAAGTGTTTGAATATTTGTAGGAGAAAATGGTTTCTGGAAGTTACAATCCATAGGTAGCAGTGACAGGAAGGAACAGGAATACATGGGAGGAATAGAATATGATCTGGTGCTGGTCCTTGAGATGATTGCACAGAGAGATGTTCAGCTGGGGTGTGCACTGGCGGGCACAGATGTCCCTTGGAAGGGAGAATATAAGTATGCAAGAAGAGAATACATGTAGGAAAAAGTTATTATTCTGCCATTTCTGCGTAAAAATGGTGCCTGCATCTGCGAATGTCGAATCAAAGCTGAAGGCAAGTCCATCATTTCCATGCGGATGCTGGGTTTCTCTTGCTGTCTGTCAGAGGAACCCCTATCTCACCATACTCCGAATTAATTAATTAAAGGCCGAGAGACCTGTGATGCAGCTCCCTCACCACTCTGGCTTGAGCGACAGAGCTGAATCCAGTGCCAGTGTCATTTTCCAGCAGTCTTTGTAGTTTTTTTGTTTGTTTATTGTTTATTATTTGTTTATTTGTCTGATGGATAGCTAGAAACATTTTTCTGCCTCTCAGAAGAAATTCAGATGGTTTCTTCATAGGACAAGAAGATCAGTGTTTATTGATTATTGACTCAGTTTTAGTGTTTCCTCAAAAGAAAGGTTTCTGTCGGGCAGAAATCAGAACTAGCTCATCCCACATTGGGTTCAGACAGGAATCTGCCCCGGCAGAGGCTGAAGAAGAGGTTTTGTCTGAACCATATCAATCCCCATGTGGAAAAGAGGGGGATGGATGTGAACCCAAAGCTTCCCAGGATTGATTTGAAGCCTCGGTATGGGTTAGGGAGTAAGACAATTTTTGGCACCCAGTTGGCAGCCAGCTGCTGATGGCCGCAGGAATGGCAGCCTGAGGAACAGGAGGAATTCATGGCCCCAGACACATGAACACTGAGCCCACGCTGACACACGAACCCACACACCAACGTGCTGCTGCGTGCCCAGAGGAAAAAAAAAATCTGGTTATATTTGTGGGGATTATTCCCTTTCAGGCTTTAATGTTGCATTCCTCCCTCCCTACTCTCCACAAAAGAGGTGAAGCAGAGAGGTCCATTTCCCCCAAATCCATGCAGTAAATCCAGGGTGAGGGTTATGACAGAAAATTCAATATTTTTGGCCTAGGAAAGTTCTGTTGGAAGCAGAAAACTCATCTGTGTTGGGAAAGGTTGCAGGCTACCCTGTGACAGCAATGGGAGAGATGGAGAGGTCTGGAAAATAAGGAATATTCTCAGTCTTTTCTCACTGAATGAAGAAAACAGAAAATCAAAGGGTGCTGCTCCATTTGTCCCCAGGTAACTCGGGAATATCCTGCCTAATAGATTCTTCCCGGGCTGCTACACCCTGGGATCAGCCAAAAACTTGTTACCTCAGCCCTTCTACTGTAACAACAAGGCACGTTGCACTGAAGTGGCCCTACTGAGAATTAAAAGCAGGAGATTGCAGATGCTGCCTGGATGAAAGAACACAGATATTTCCACAGCAGGTGCTGGTCCTGCCCCTCCAGATGTGTGCCCTGCCTGGAACCCTGGATTTTGCAACTAAGATACAATGCCAAGCTTGACAGATTTTTTTTTTTTAAGTGGAAAAGCAGTAGTGCAAAACCCCAAATGACCAGGAAACAAGGGTTTCTTTGGCTCCAGCTGCCCCACCTGAATTTGGGACACACAGAAACACACTACAGAGCCAAGCTGTAGAGAGCTCTGGGAGCAGCCCTGGTTTCCTGACAGAAAATGTCAGTCTGAGCTCACAGTCAGACCTGATGGCATCCAAAAACTCGGTCAGAAGAGAGAGATAACAGGGATGCTTTATTTAAGCATTTATTTTTCCAATTCCTTTTTTTTTTTCCCATTCATGAAATTATCCTGGCCTGTTTACAGCAATAGTGGAAAATTGCCTGCAATTTTACATTGGAGCGGCTCAATTACAAGCTCGATACGATGATTATAATTAAATTTTCTATATATACAGTTATATGTTATGTATCAATTATAATTTATGCCCATCCCTGGCAGTGCCCAAGGCCGGCTTGGATGGGGCTTGGAGCAGCCTGGGACAGTGGAAGGTGTCCCTGCCCATGGCAGGGGTGGAACTCGATGGGCTTTAAGATCCCTTCCCGCCCAAATCGTTCTGGGATTTTGATGAATTTAAGCTATTAAGGGTTTCCAGCTATTTAAGCATTCCAGTCACAGGCAGAGGGTGCTGGGGCCAAGCTACAAAGGGTGCCACAAATACCCAGATCATGGATCAAGTGCCTGCTTTATGTGCTGGTTACTCCTGCCAACACCCTTGTCCTACGTCAAGTGCTGCTCCGAGGAGGAGGCAGAGGGGTGGAAAAGAATGGTGACCACAACCTCCACAACTACGTGGCTGCAAATCAGCAGTGCTCGTGTTTCTGCCAGCTCTCCTTCGGTCTGCCCAGTGCCCACTCGGTCCCAGCTCAGCTGAAAAGCAGCAGAGTTGGCTGCTGACAGCCCCCCAGGCTTCCAAGCACCTCTGACAACCCGCCAGGTTTATTACTGCTTTTTCTGTGTGTTCCAGCTCCACGCTGTCCGCTCTGATTTATTCCATATGTCCCAAATTGAAATGTGTCATGGTATGGAGGAAGTCAGTAATCCCTCTCAGGTTTCTGTTGGATACTGCTTGAATGTATCTGCTGTCTGCTCTTTGTGTTGCCCCCTGGAAAAGCCCGAAATGATCTGAAATACCAGCTGCTCCTTTCTCTTCCACTCTTTATCTTCTGATAGTTGACTTTTCGGTATTGAATGCTATGAACCCACCCTTGGGCTTGTACAGGAAATGCAAAGGCCACAAGAAAGCATTAAATGTTGTCACCTCAAGCCGTGCTTGCTGTGGTGCAATCACCTGCCTGTGATCTCAGGGGTGCTAGGTGACTCCTGCCCTGCCCTGTGCCACCCCAGGGTCACTTCTGGGACAGCAGTGGCATGAGGAATGTGGCATGTCTACAGCCTGCAAGGAATTTAGGCACCTCTCCTGCTTCTGGAGTGCATGGCTCCCTCATCATTCTGCAGAACAACAGTCCTTGCTGCACTCCCTGGTTTGAAAAAGGAACAAAAGTCACTCCCTACTTTACTGCAAAGCCGAGTCTATCGGGCTATTTTTGAAACTAGATTTTTAAAAACCCAAACTTGTTGATGTTTTAAGACGTTTTACGCCATGTTAAAGGGGCACAGAACAATGTACTTTTCTACCCTGGATATGACCTACAGGGAACATTAATACTTCCTCAGCTCTGAATTTCATGAAATGGTTTGTAAAGGACCTTTTCCTTTTTCTTTTTTTCCCCCCAGGGAAAAGGCCTATAGCTTTTGCAAAAAAAAAAAAAAAAAAAAAAAAAAAAANAAAAAAAAAAAAAAAATTAAAATGCTTGTAGGGCTGCACTGCTGCGTTTGCATCCTCCTTTATTCAGAGTGCGTGTCCAGACGGACAGCTGGCAGAGGTAAAATGCAAGAGGCAGCAGTGCTTTCACAGGGCTGCGGGTGTGGTATCAATCAAGGACCTTGGAAAGACCTAACGCTCTCTTTTCTGGCTATCAAAGCCCTAACTTTGAATTTCCACTTTCCAGCAGAAACGCTATGCTGCGCACACCTCGTTCTGGGGGCGGAACACGGAGTATTGGAACACGAGGGATGATGCTCCTGTTGCTCACAGCACAACCAAGGTTGCTCCAGGTGCCCCAGCAGTGGCAGCAGGAAGGGACGGATTCAGAGTAGACTGCTGCAGAAACCACAATGTACCTGCCCAAACTGCCCAGTAGTAGAAAAAGAAACAAGTTGCTTAAATGTTAAATGATGATGGTAAAATACTCGTTGATCACCTCACTAAATTAGGGTCTCTTGCAGAAGGTTTTTGAATTTACCTAAACAGGTAGCTAATATAGATTGTAATATTATCTAGGAATAGCTGATATTTTACTTTCCTCCAAGTTATTTTGTCTCTTCCACGTATTTATAAATTTTCTTCCATTTTTGATGAATAATTCTAGGCTATAGAAATACATTATTATCATCACTCCTTTTACCTTTTTCTCCTGAAATACCAGTAACAAAGGTGAGAGGGGTTGGGTGGGAAAGGTATTTCAGTCTGGCATTGAATTTCCGGTGGTCACAACAGTGCCATTACTGGTCCACAGGACACCTACTTTAAATGCAATGCACAAGCAAGAGCAATGAATGAAATACTGTGTTCAGTGGATTCATGAAAAGCAAATGACTTTAGGGGAAGGCAAGAAACCCCCTGGTAACTCACCATGCATCACAAGAAATAAATCCAGAAAAATCTCCCTGCTGTGGTTGTTAACAGTCTTTGTGTACGTCTCTTTTTAATTATCATTTCAATAAATAATGAATGATCGGCGTATAAAAATTTAGGCCAAACAACTGAAAAGATGAGAACCACAGACTGATGCATGCTAGTGAGTGTTGGTGTTTTCTTAGGGACTCGTGGCACATGTGTCAACCCTGGTGAATTTACAGATCCTAAAATCCAGTTTGTATGGAACGCTGAGCAGAAGCCCACCTGCAGCAGCTTCACTCCTGAGCCTTTTGTTACAGGTTGCTGAGGTGGAGGGGGTGGGTGGTCTGTTACTCTGCTGAAGCAAGTTCCGCTCATCAGAAAGAGAAATTTTGGAAATGGAGGTTTTTTTCCCCCACTCCAAATTAGGAATATAATTTTTTTAAATTATCCATCACCTCATTTCTCAGTGTCTGAAGACCCACTTGTGGCTCCTCTGGGGCCGAGTTTTGATCAGTTTGACTGCTTTTCTATGAGCTGATAATTGCTGTATTCAATACTTTCCCTTTCTCCTCCTTAGTGATGAATATTGGTAAAAAAATACATTAAATATTTCCATCCATTTTATGTAATGTGGATGTATTAATGAACATTAATAATTTAATCTTTTACTTGATAAATAATTAATATATATCAAAAAGACAAGCACAGAGAGGAAATTTTTGAATTCTCCATGAGAAACACCAGCAGGCTTTGAGAATGTTTTCCTGAAAAATATGTATAATCTGTAGGTTTTTTTTTTTAATATATGCATTGTTGCTTTATATGCAACAATGCTTTGTCCAAGTGTCCCATGTTGAGAAATACTGGTGTGGCAGCTAGAAAATGGTATTTTCATAGGAATTTTACAATGATTGGGGTTTCTTGGTTTTTTTTTGGTGGATCAGCTATTTTGATAAATATACACATATATCAGTGCCTGTGGTGGCTGACATATCAGAGTGGTTCCTGAAATCCTCTTTCCAGGAATACAGAGAGGCTGAATCTTAGAGAGGGAATGGTGCCTGTGAATTTTTAACTGAGAGCCTGGCTGCAGGCAGCCCTTGGAAGCCCCCAGTTTAATTTTGAAGGATCAATAAAACCTGGTGGATGCTGCCAGAGGCTTCATCTCCTCATCTCCTAAACTCAGCCTTTATTATCCAGGGCTGGTGCTGGTGAGGAAAAGAAGTGGAGGAAAGGAAATAATCAATCCACCCATCCTCCAGAATTTCTTCTGTTCCTGAAAGCAGAAATGTGAAGGTTGTTATTTTTAACCATTACTGGCACTTACAGCAAGCAGTGAGGGCACATCCCCCCCTCAAAGCAAGGAAAGAACAGTCTGATGCATTTCTCTGAGTTACCCTCATTAACAATAGTAATCTCATTTAATAATATTTAATGAGCACCTAGTTAATTTTAATGCTGCCGTGTGCATTCTAAGGGAGGAAATTCCTAAGCAGGCAAATGTAGGATGTGGAAGCAGACTCAGAAATGGGTGAGGCAGACCAGGAGACAAGATTTGGTCCATCAGGATCATCACTGTTTTACAAATAAATCATAAGGCACTGCTTGGGGTTTTCAACATTTTGGGATATACAGGCTGGAAAAATCGAGGTTGTTGCAGTCTTCTGTCCACAAACCTGTGCACAGGGAATGGCACCTCTGCAAAATGGAACTAATTAGCTGAAGATTGTTAAGGAGAGAGAGGTTTCCACCTGCCAGAGTAAGGCAGCCTAAGCGCGGCCTCTGCTGCCCAGTTCTCCTGTGGGTTTCCTTTATTTACGATATTTACCTGTGTTTTTTACCTTCTGTGAAATGAATGAGCAGCACTTAAACTGCACTTTAACACAGCAAGATAACACCGTTCTTCCAGCTTGGTTTCCCGGGGGGGGAAAAGAAATGCTGCTCAGGTGTTCCCCAGCAAGAAGTTCTGTTTGTTTTCTGTGGGTTGCATCCCAGATTCCTGGATAGTGCTTCCTATCACTGCCGTGGAAATGCAATAAATGAGGTCATTCACATTACTGTTGGTGATGGACAGCAGTCAAAACCCCCAGAGCTTTGGATCAACTTGGAGGAGCACTGATAAACTTGAACTTTCTGAACCCCAGGAGGCTCCTCTGGCCACCTCTTTAACACCCCACTTTACTACAAGTTTCTAGCAAGGAGCTCTCAAAGCCTGTTTGTTTTTATACTTCTTGCCTCACTGGCCACAACTTGTTTTTGCTTTAAGGCATGTAAATTTGGGTTTTCATCATGGGGCACTGGTGCCAGGCATCTCTGTTTCAGTCTCTGACGCAGCTACGAGAGTTTTATCAGCCCTGAGGCTCCAGTGAAAAGGGTAGCAACAAAATGATGATGAAGATGTGGCTTTGCCCACCTAAAACAGTTGTTTGGAAGAGCAAAGCTGGCTCACTGCCCTCAGTGCAACCAAGAAAACGTTGTGCAATTCTCTGCCTTCACCTCAGCGGCAAAGGTACGAAGCACACAAGGAGGCTGCACATTGTTATATTTAAATATTTTTCAATATTACGCATCGTTATCTTTCCTTTAAGGAGGTGGAAACTAGTTCTAAGATTTTTTCACATCCCTTGTGCACATCTAAGGACTTTTAACATGCTAAATCCCTTTTTCCTCAGAGTTTTGTGGGCATTTTATTTATTTTTTTTTTAACTGACTTCGTACAACTTACAACTGAAGGCTCTTCTTTCTGATTTTATCTCCCAGACTTAAAAATCCCTACACCTAAAGACCATCCTAATGATCTAATTTCTGAGTCTACCTAAACTAAAAGAGGGTGAGATGGCAATAACTCACTTGCCATGTTGCTCCAGGAGCTTTGGACTTTTCTGAGGAAGCAAAATTTCCAGTCATTGTGAATACAACAGAATTCCATCCCGCCTGATTCTAGGAAGAGATTTCTTGTGAGTGTCAGAAATTTAACTCATGCCACCTCTCTGTTTGGAAGGCACAACACACCATGTAACTATTAATAATTACCAGTCAGATTCCTGACTGCGTTTTTATCACTGGAATGTTGGACCTGGAAATAGCAGCACAGGCACACAAGCGCACACACCAGGCTCCCAAAGAAAACACTTCCAGGAGAAAGCAGTACCCAAAAAATTCTAAGTGCTAATTCACTGAGTTTAGATGATGAAGTGAATAATTAGCAGCCTTCTACAGAATAATATGGTTTGTAGATTATCGAACCTGTTGGCCCGTGTTGAAATTTTCCTGTCCCCACAGTGGAGGATTTAAAAGTCTAAACCAAAGAAACCAACCAATATCTCATCAAAATTTCCTGTGCTTCCTCTACTTTCCCACTTGGCAGCCCTTGTTAGCTAAACCTTTTAGCAGCAGAGAGTTGTGGACATTTGAAATATATATATTTCATCCGGGCTAAGTATCTGGTAAATAGTCCTCCCTAAAAACAAAAGA
The DNA here is from genome assembly GCA_013400655.1 of Mystacornis crossleyi. NCBI lineage: Eukaryota > Metazoa > Chordata > Aves > Passeriformes > Timaliidae > Mystacornis > Mystacornis crossleyi. Next base: position 24,976 of record VYZQ01041256.1, on the reverse strand, counting down.
AAGCAAAACAAACAAAAGAAACTCTTACTGTTTAAAGTAACTCCAGAAAATAAAACTCTTACCAAAATATTTCTGTTATTAGTCATGGATTAATAGCTGATTAATGACCAAAATAATTTATGTTTTCAGAAAAGGCAACATTTTCAGTACAGACGTTTTCCCCCTGTAGTATGTTCTTCCTTTTCTTTTGTGAAAAATACTGATATTTACTGGTGCTTAGTAAGGGCTCAGAGATTTATTTAGCGTTGCCCTCCAAGAGAATGGGTTTTCAGATCTCTGGATAAAAGAAAAACAAAGAGAATATGAAGTCTCAGTTCCAGCACAGCGCAGGAATTTTACAAATCATGAGAACAAACTTTAGATTTGCAGGTAACCTAAGAAACAGGTCGAGTTGAGGGATGCTTCTCCTGTCAACAGCCCAGTGACTCTCTTCTCACTGCAGAAATTCCATAATTTAATTTATAGGTGAGGGTACTTACTGAAGGTTTGCTCTCGGAGTGGTTGGGGCATATTGGTGCTGAGTGTTTTGGTACAAAATGAGGTTCCCAGGTGCCACAATCCACACCTGCCAGGCTCTGGGCTCTCACAGCACTGCACCTAACAGTGGCACTCCTGCAAACAAGGCACGTCTCAGCAAAGATCACCTCAGACTGCCACAAAAATGTGGGAATTAAAAAACCCAGACAGCCCCTACGATGGCCTCTGAGCTGTGTTCCTCACCACAGCCACCTCTCAGGCTATCACGCCCTATTTTTCACATATTTTTGGAGACAGGCAGCTACTTGGACATAGTCTGGACTCGGTTTATTCAGGCTGGTTAGTCACAGGTTTACACCCAGCTCCTGGGGAGGCGGCCCCTTGCTTTTTTCTGGGCGCTCTCCTTTGGATCCTGCCTATGGGAAAAGCTGGAGGTGGAGGGCAGGCTCTCATCCCCTGTTTTTTTTTTTGGGGGGCGGGGGGGGATCACTTTAATTGGGAGCACTCCCAGGTTCAGAGGCACAGACTGAGAGCAGGAAATTGTAGCTGGACTGGTACCTTGTCTGTACACATGTGCTGGAGGAGCACATATCTTTGAAGATGAGCTCCATGTGCTGTTTTAGAATCTTTACACGGGAAAAACCGGTTTCAACACCGGCTTTGGTACCTCTCAAATAAATGAGACAAGAAAGTAAAACACTACTGTTTCACAAGCTCACTAATCTGACCCCGATTGTAGGCTCTGCAATGTATTTATAATACTCCACAACATGTGGTGTCTAGAGGAAATGCTACCTTCTTTCAGCAGTCTGGCAAATGTGTTGTGAGATAGTCTAATGACAGGAATGATTCAAGAGGTTTCTCTGGTGTGCTCTGGCATGGGGGTAATCTGGACACAAGTGCTTTTAAAAGGCGTTTTCAAAACTTTCCATGAGATAACGGTGGTCCTTACGTGATTTACTTCAAAGCCAAGCAGATATCTCTGTCCCCTCTCGCACATCTAAAGGCACCATGCCTTGGAGTCGGGCATTACATTCTTCACTGCATCAGAGTGAGGTGGAATAATTTCTCCAGTTCAAAGAAACTAAAAGAATCATAAAGGTTTTGAGAAAATTTGTGCTTTTACCTTGAGAGGCTCAATCTTTCCGTTTATTGGTCCTTCCTGTGCTGGCTGCTGTGGGAAGTGGCTGCATCAGCACAAGGGGAAACCCACCAAACACAGCTGGGTTAAAACCTATTGTCATCTGACTGCTGAAGGCATTTTGGCTGGTGGCCTCCAGCAGCTGGCCCCATTACAATCGGGATTTGTTAACGCTGCTGGTGGGGTATTGTCTATTTTTGTGCCCCTGTTTCCCTGGCTGGGATGCCTGAAAGGTGTCAGCATGCTGTGCTGGCCCATCACTGCCTCGGGAAGGTGAGGTGTTGATGGATCCTGTGCTGGGTGCCAGCCCCGCAACAGGAGTCACAAGGTTTGGGATGCCTGGGACCACTGAGGGGGAAAGGAGACGGGGATGAGATGGTCATGGAGCATTTAGGAGAGGAAAAGTGAAGAAAGGACCCTTTGCGGGAAATATTTTAAGCCTGGTAATTGCTTGGTGATCAGCAGCAGAATTCCATGTGGTTGCGCGCTTGGACTGCTCCAAGGCACCATCTCCTTCAGGGTCTTTGGCTCTCCATGGATGACCTGATGTACAAAGTACTGGTTTATTAACTCACATGCACCAAAACTGAAATGAAATGGGAGCAGAGAAGGTGGAGTTTGACCTCCGTGGGGCTGAGCTCATCAAGGCACAGACACAGCACCAGCCAAGGTGGGCAGAAACACACATGAGGTGCCAGGGACACCAGAATTGGGACAGTCTCTGCTGTGTTCTGTAAAAACAGAGCAACGTCTCGTGTCTTTCTTTCAGAGCCAAAGCCAATTTCACAAGTACAAGAATCCAAGACTGTCCCTGTTTAGTTAAATGAGTCCCAAATTAGGTGTTGTGGCCATGGAACACAGCTACTAAAAATCCCCGGCCAGTGACAAGTCTCCTGTTTTCCCAGTCTGATGTCCTGATGTCACAGCCCTGTCATGCTCTGCATAAATTCAGAATTATATGGTGCCTTGGCCTTCAATATTTCCACCTTAAATTCCTCCTAGAGCTCACTCCTCTGAAGAAAGGTGTTTCCAACTCACTATTTATTTTAAACTTCCACAGAGAAAAAGTTTGCAGTTTTTGTTCAAATTAGACATACAAGACCTGAAATTCATTCTATAACTTATGGACTTTCAAAGCAGGAAGTACTTAGACTAGTGCATAGTAGTAGTTAGCACGTACTGGAAAAGAGACAAGTAAAAATCCAGAGAAAATAAGGAAGTTTAATAAAAGAGAAAGCTACCCTGAAGCTCAGATACTGAATCTTTGTCAAAAGTCATTACTAAGATCATGACAACAAAACATGGATTACATTTTCTTTTTTGTAAATGAATCAGCCCTCCTCTTCATTAAATAATTATGAAGCATACTACTGTAGTATCAAGAAGGGTCTTTCTCTAAGTCAGTTGGTAATTCAATATGCAATCTCCATCAGTTCCTATGTTTACACATTTCCTTTCTCAGATGTCAGTGGAAAAGTGCCTGCCATTGTTTCTGGATATCAGCTATTAATTAAGTTGCTTGGATTTTTCTTTGAAGATAAAGTTCACTTACAACAAATGCAATACCGCTTTGAGACTCAGAAAAGTTAGCATGCAGAAAGACTGATTGCTGAGACACAGGATGCACTGCATTTTCCCTTTCCTGTGCGTTCTCCTATTTATCAACACGGCAAAACAAATCCATCAAACCCCAAAGCTGAATAATCTGCAGAGAACAAATTAATTGAAGGATATCAACCATTTCTACTTCCCCCCATCCTCCTTGGCCAGTGATGCAGCATGTGGTAGATCCTTTAGCACCACAGTTAATTGTTTATACTACAAAGTCAGCCTTCCTTGCTGGCTTGGATAATCTTGCCAAATGGAATTATAGGCCTGGTCCCCTGCCAGAGTTTACTCCCCAGACCTCATTATTTCCCCATTTCTTTGTGTGGGGCTAGGCTGTGGCTGGGGCTGGCAGGACTTGCTGCCCCACTTTTGTGCACACACACTCACCGGGGCTGGGGGAACAAAGTGCAGGATCCCGCAAGGCACACACAGATCTTACAAAGAGAGGCCTTGCTTCCTCTTCCAGCAAGTTAGCAGCGTGTGGAGAGAGAAGCTTGGAAAACCATGTGTGGAGAGCACAAAGGAGAAACGTGGATTTTGCATCAGCATCGTTAATTCCTTGCAGAATTTCCTGGAAGGTGGCTCCTCACTGGACACCTTTCTGGCTGTGGGACCCCTGGCCTGCACACTGTGGTGTTTGAAGACAGACAAAACTATTCATTGCCTAAAACAAGCCTTTTGAAGAGCACAGAGGCCTGCAGCCCGCAGTAAGAACACGATCCTGACCATGCTGCAGCCCTGCAGAAATCCCATAAAGCTGCTCTGTGGAACCAGGCCCTGCCTCGTGGTCCCCATCAGGGCACAGTCTTTACCAGAGTGTGCAGAAAATTAAAGCTGCTGTAACCTAACAGCAATCCTTCATGGTTTTAAACTGACAGGAAGGATGACAATTCTGATAGAAGGAGCTTAGCAGCAACCAGATTAATTTGAGCAAACATTTGCTCATTAAGAACACGAAATAACACCGTTCGGGTGCATTGTGGAGTGGATAAACAGAGTATAGCAGCAGCATTATTTATCCTCCCATCCCCAAACTTCACTGGCATTTCAAAAATTCCAGGCACAAGGGTCCACCTGAACAGCTGAAAGAGAAGAAAAATCTTTTCCCCACTTTCTGCATCCTTACATCTTCGTCTTCTCTTTTATTTTCTTAACAATTTTCTTACATAATACTCATAAAAGAAAATCTTCTGTGGTTCAGTGAAAGGTTTAGTGAACAGCATCCTGTGAGTCGAGAACATGTCCCTCAGCTGCTGCTGGTGCTCAGAATTTTTTTTTTCCCCCTGGGCTTCCAAAGCCTCACTGTGGTCTTCAGGTTGCTGAAGAGCTTATTTCAGTGACACGAGGAAAATGGCACCTTTCAATTTAGTTCTGCCTCTCGAGGAAATAAGGTGGCCATTTTAAGCACTTTCTTATAGGGGAGTTTCTAAACATAAAAGAAAAGTTTTTATTTTTTTATGGAAAAAAGAAGTAATGGTTGAGAAGGACAGACAGGGGTGAATGCAGTGACAGGAGCCAGGAGTTCCTGCGTTCTCCATCTGACTCTGATCTCTAGGGTCTTTAGTGCATGACTTGGTTCTTGTTCCTTGGTGCCCCTCCCTTTAAAATAGCGATTTTAAATTTCAGTAAAAGCCATGCAAGGTAAATCATTAGGTGCTGAGGAGGAATTCATTAGCAGATTCTTGGAAGGTGGCCTTATAACCATGTTGTGGGGTGGTTGATTTACCTCAGGAAAGACAATTAAATAGCCACAAGAAAGGATATTGCAGCTCATAACTTGTACACTTGGCTTGCCAGGGCTGCAAGCCCCTGGGTACAAGGAGGTCTGAGGGCTGCTAAGGCAAGGTCTTGTGCAAGCACCAAGGCTCCGTAAGTCTGACACAGGAATGAAGAAATATGTCACTGCTGCTGAATCCCTTTTGTGAATCACTAAAGCTGCTGAGGACAGGAACAACCAGAGGCTGAAGATTTCCTCAGACATCCCCTGGGGTCATACACGGTGGGATAAAGGGGATCCCTTACAAATGCTGACCCTATCTGAATCCAGTAGGTGCTCTGGGGCAAATAATTTAAACTGCAAGCAAGGGTTTTGACCGCAAAACAAACACTCAAAAAACGCATGATGACTTATGACAGACTGTTTTCCTACAACAGAGTGTGACATTGCAGCTGGGGCCTTCGGGACTATGGAACAACCCAACCCTGGGTTGTGCGGGAAGGGTGAGGGAAGTGGAAGCTGACAGATGCTGCTTTCAGAACTCTTATGTAGGCAGGGAGTTGAGCCGTAACTTTTCCAGTTCCCTGAACCACAGCTTGCCCTTGAGGCAACTGGTCCTGCCACAGCCTTGTGCCACAGCTGCCTGCACCCTGTCACCCTCTCAGTGAGCTGTAAACCTTGGATCACACCTGTATTTCCACAGAAAGCTCCTTCTGAGGGTTTACTTTAAAGAGGTTCTTAAGATATCTCTTACCCTTGCCTCTTCTATTCTCATCTTACCTATTTTCCTTCCCACTGTCCCCATCTTTCCCTTCCTAAAGTGTCCCCATCTTTCCCTTCCTAAAGCTGATCTAGCTCAGAGAATGCTGAGTTTCCCAATATGTTTCCCTTAAATTTTCCTTTTCCTTCTCCATTCTTCCCACCGTATTTCCAAAAATTTATACCCTATTTCTTCTGATGTAAGGCATCCTGAAATGTTTAGGATGAGAGAGCAGAGGACCCTGTGTGCCCCATCCTCACCCATGAAGGGTACAGCTGCGGCTCCACACCATCCCCAGAAAGGCTTGGCATGTTCCAAACCACAGAAAGAATCTGATCAGGCAGGGCAGACACTGTGTCTTAATTTGTGCAGGTCTAATCCAGGCTCCTTGCTTGGATGCACCCCGGAGGGAGCCGGGAGCCTGGAGAAGGCTGCCCAGCCCCTCCTGCCTTGCCGGCAGATGGCAGCTGCTGTTGTTGCAGGGGGAGATATTTCCTCCTCTCTGCCTTGCCATTAATCTCTTCTGGAAGTTGTGGCTGCTGCTGCTATCTTTGGTGAACCCAGGAACAACGACAGCTGTTCCTTCTACGAGCCATCCTACCATCAAAGGAATCTGGGAATCTGTTCCCAATTGTGGACTGGAAGAGGCTGTGCTCAACAACTCCACCACTCCCGTATTTTCTGATCCCTTTTAGAAGAAGGACGTATCAAATAACTTTCCATTTTAAACCATCAGGAAAATTACATATCCTCCACTTCAAGCGTATGACCTTGGAAATCACAGGGCAGGAGGCCTCAGGGCTGTGGCTGCCTAAATGTAATTACTCCCTGCCTGACTGCATGGTGCCGTCACAGTTTAGGAGCTGCTGGATGTGGCACACGGCAGCACAGCTCCCCAGCACCTCTGCAATCCAAGACCTTCAATTAAAAGCCCAAGGGCCCCCAAATTCCAGTTTGTGTGAAGCTGTCCCGGAGCACAGCCGGGCAAGCATAGGCACACTAAATAAATTTGAATTGGAAATACTTAAATGTTTCACATTTAGGCAAATCAGGACCTTTTTTTGGATGCTGACTCCTCAGATCAGCTCAGGCCCTGCACGTGCACTCTGCAAGACAGTGAGTGTTGGAAAATCACAGGATGGAATCACAGAATCCCAGAATAGTTTGGATTGGAAGGGAAATTAAAGTTCTACTTGTTCCCTAACCCTCCTGCCATGGGCAGGGACACCTTCCACTACCCCAGGCTGCTCAGATCTGACCATGAGATTTGTCTCTTCAGTCATGGAAATAATCCAGTGTTGTTTACATTGCCTTCTCTTATTTACCCATGCTAAGAGATTCTTGTTTGGTTGGGCTTTTTTTGTAGGTAGTATCCCTGGGTGTATTGCTTGAG
>VYZQ01041256.1:0-16660 GCA_013400655.1 Mystacornis crossleyi | reverse complement strand
CATAGGCACACTAAATAAATTTGAATTGGAAATACTTAAATGTTTCACATTTAGGCAAATCAGGACCTTTTTTTGGATGCTGACTCCTCAGATCAGCTCAGGCCCTGCACGTGCACTCTGCAAGACAGTGAGTGTTGGAAAATCACAGGATGGAATCACAGAATCCCAGAATAGTTTGGATTGGAAGGGAAATTAAAGTTCTACTTGTTCCCTAACCCTCCTGCCCTGGGCAGGGACACCTTCCACTACCCCAGGCTGCTCAGATCTGACCATGAGATTTGTCTCTTCAGTCATGGAAATAATCCAGTGTTGTTTACATTGCCTTCTCTTATTTACCCATGCTAAGAGATTCTTGTTTGGTTGGGCTTTTTTTGTAGGTAGTATCCCTGGGTGTATTGCTTGAGCCTGAAGCACACTAAAACATATTATCCCTTCACTGAAAACGAGAGAAACAGCTCTGTTCCAGGAGTATGACAGATATGGCTGAGGTGCTGCCACAACTCACTCCATTAACCTTTTGAGTAAGATTTTTTAAGCGATTTTATTCCCGTGTTTCTATTCAGCTGAAACATCACATTCAGCAATGTCATAACAAAATAACTACCAAAGCAATCAAGAGCCTCTGTAGAAGTATCCAGGGCCTGATCCTTGAGCTCCTTAATGTGCAGTGACACATTCTGTCCTTACAGATGGCTCCAGTACTCTTCAGAAACAACACACTGGGGTTTTTTTGTTTGTTTGTTTGTTTGTTTTTTTCCCCTAAGAATAACGAGTTGAAATTTTTCTCCTGTGCTGAGGAAGTCGCAGCTACAACCCAGAACTTGTTTAGGCAAGTAGCAGAAAAATGAGGTTTGAACTACACACAGAATAAGTAGAACAAAAGTGAAATGACAGACAATCTGTTTCAGTGGATTTCCCATACTACTTGTTTACTTTTTTTCCAAGTTATATGCCCTTGCTGGTTTAAATATCTGTGGAAGTGGAGCGCTTATAGCTGAGACCTAATTCAAATATACTGTATAATGCAGCAGAAGGCTGGAGATCTGGCTCTTTGGCTATGTTTGATAATGTATGACAGGTCACTGAGGTAGCTAACTTCAGATCTGGGCTTAAAAACACGGAATTGATCATTTTGCTTTTCGTGTTGATGTTTGGGAGAAGCTTCTCCTTGGCTTCAGTTTCCTAAAGGAGGTACAGAATTATGTCCCAAGTTCTCTTTCTTCTGTGCAATCATCTCCTTCCTAATCCGAGCATTGCATAAGGGCTAATTTGAGTGAGCTGGAATTTTCATATTTTTCTTATACATTTTTTATTCATTTTGTGTGTGACCATGAGCCAACACCTGAGGTGGAGTTATCCTGGTGTTGTTGAAACAGAACTCAAGGTCTGTTAATATAACAACCGCATCTGGCAGAAAAACAACCTCAAGGAAATTTTGCAGTTTAGGAAGTTCAGGAAACTTGAATTTTTTTTTTTTTTGTATGCTTGAATTTTTACTAATGCTGACCTCAAATTCCACTTTTACCAAAGATGGATCTCTTTCCAGAAGGTTTTCCTTGCCATTTTGGAAGTGCAGATGAATTTTTAAAACGTTAATGTCGTGTGGGAGAAGGGGATCAAAACTACCATAAGACTGAAAAGTGAAACTGAGATAAGAACTCTGTTAGATTTTTTTTTAATTCAGATTTTTTTTAATCCCTTAGGGTGTTTCATTTCCTTCTGTTAGAGCTTATTGACACAGATTTCTCTTCAATCATAGCTCTTCAGGCAGCATCCTGCTTCTAAAATTTACTTCAAGCATTCATCCTTTAAAACAGTTTAGCTGAAACATCTTTTTAGAACATATCATTTGAATCTTCTCACTCAACAGAAGTTATTTCTGAATTATTAGTCTTTTCCCTCTGGGAAGATATTGTGGTCTGCAAAGAAAGGAGGGTTCCAGGGCTCAAAAAGAGTTGTCTTCTTTGTAGCCCTGCTATTTGTAGGGCACAGTATGTGCATGTATTTAGGGTTTACCCTTCCTTCCTGATATTTCCATGCAATGACAGAAAAAATGCCTGTTCTCAAAAAATCCATGTTTTCTCTCCTTCCTTCCTTCCTTCGTTCCTTCCTTCCTTCCTTCCTTCCTTCCCTTATTCACATTTTCTTTCTTTTTAGTTTTCTTTTTCTCTTTCTTTTTCTCTTTCTTTTTCTCTTTTCTTTTCTATGTTTCCCCTTGTCTTTTTGCTTTCTTTCCCATTCATCTCACAGTCTATCCCTGTCTCTCCTTTTCTCTCTCCTCTTTCTCTTGTTGCTTCTCTCTTTTTTCTGTCTCTTTCATCCACCCATTAATGTGAAAAAAAGGTCGCAGAAAATAAAAAAAAAGAGAGAAACTCAAAGCACACTTACACTCCCCCAAACCCTCCCAAATTACAGTACAACACAGATGAAACTTGAACCTGGTTAGGGAGAATATATAAACTTTGCAAGTCTAATAAGAAACAGATTTTGAGGGCTTCGTACTTAACAACTACTAGGAAATTGAATGTAAGAAATATTTAAGAACAACATGAAGATTTCAAACACAATGTTAAGCTGATCACATTTAAAAACTATTGTGTGATACACTATGATAAAAGCTCTGTTTATTAGTCAGGATTTAAGTTAAATATGCATTCCAAGGCTGAGAGCACAATATCTTTGCTGGCTCTTCCTATATTATAGAAGTTCATTACCTGATTTCAGTTGGCCACTAATCATTATTTAAAAAGCATTAGGAGATTGGTTGTCTATTTCCAATGTAATAAACTCTGAGTAAAATTGCATGAGACTGAAGCAAACCAAGTGAATTACAGTGTGAGAACATTAACTTTTAAATTTCCTTTTCAATGCAGAGCTTAGGTTGCCTTGTGAGTTTCACCACATATTTTTCTTTTCACAGTTCTTGCACAATTCCTTGGTTTTACCAGTAGCTCAGAAAAACAGTTCTGGTACAGAGCATTTCTTAAAGAAAGGAATGAGGTGACTGGACATGCTCTGAGTACGGAGAATTCAATACCCTGGTTTCAACACCCTCATGGTTTTAGGGTGGATGTGGAGGAGCTGGAGCTCTCTTGCATCATTGCTGCGCTGAGAAAGTGAAGCAGAAGTAACTGTACAGTCACCACTCTACATGGAGAAAGCAGAAGGTAATTCTTGCCCTGTTCCTGGACAAGAAAATGAAACTCTGTGAAGAGGATCAAACCCAGCCCCTTTCACTGTTATCCCACCTGGAAATCCCCACCCTGAGCAATATATGCCCAGTCACTCTTTCCATGAGTGAACAAGATGATGGCACCTGCAAAACCCTCAAAGACCATGAAGAGATGCATTTTAAAATGTGTGTCAATGTTGTAAAAAGCAAGTGAGGTTTGATTTTCAGCGTGTGGTGGGAATGGTATTTTATTTTCTTTACTCAGACTAGCTCCCCCTAAGAGTTTCTTTACAATTAGCATCTTTCCTTTATCTGTGTATCATTTTTAATCCAATCCTGCAAAGGTGCCAGCCAGCAACCAGCAGTGCTGAGCAGTCCCCCACGGGATGGGAAGTCCTGTATGGAGTTCAGCACTTGGCCTGTCCATTTCAGCCTGTGTGCTGGTTTAGCAAGGTAAGCCTGTGCTGGAGGCAATTTTAAAGCTTTGTAATCTTGAAATGCTTGATTTCTTAGACACAGGAAGAACTGCTGTTTGAAGCTGATCCAGGGAGGGGGAGGAGAGACCTGGCAGATGTCAGTTCGAGCCCTGGCGAAAACAACCTCCTCCAAGCAATCTAGCTCATCAAGCTAATAGTCTGATCCTGCAGGGCCTTGTGTTTTATTTCTGTTTGGGTCTTCTGGAGATAAGGCTCTAAAAGGGAAAAGGAAGGAAAAAAACCCCACAGCAGTGAAGGGCAAAACACACCCAGGCAACTGTCTACAAATTTCTGGCGCAATCCCGGCTGCAATGGGAAACCTGCAATGTGAGTGATCCACTGACTTCTACTGTGAAGATGGTGTCCCAAAAGCACTCTGAGATGGGCCTGGTGCTAAGCTGTTACACAAGACTCCACACACCTCAGAAAGTCCAAGTCTGAGCTCAGTGGCTGCAGCCGGAGGGACCACTGACCTGCAGTGACTCTTCAGAATGAAATAAATTACTCAGAAGGAGTAGAACCAACAGATGCAGTGTGGTTGTGATCTGTGCTGCTGAGACCAGGACTCCAGGTGACTCCACTAGCACAGCTGATTTTTGTTCTGTTGGGTGGCAAACAGCCTTTCAGTGTTTGGTGCCATCAGAGACTTCACTCTTGCAGAGCACTGGGGGGTACAAAAAAAAAAAAAAAAAAAAAAAGAGGGATGCTGGCAGTAAAAATAGACATCTAAATGCAAAATCTTAACTCCACCAGACTACATGGGAGTTTCACCCCATAGCGTCATGTCCAGAAATTTGGTGTAGCCTAGAGCACAGGGTGTTGTCAGGTCCTCCTACAGGGAGGGAAGAAGGAATTACATTTTAAAAAGCCCCCCCGTATTAAAATACTGCCTCTTTCTTCCAGATACAAGATGGGCAAGTCCATATTTTCACTCCTGATGGCAGAAGAACTGTGGTTCTCTCGATCACATCAAGCACGAAGCCTCTGGGAGTTTTCTCTAGGTGATGGCATAACTTGACCACACTTAGTCCTTCTTGGAAGAGACACCCTAAAGAATTTTCAGACAGTTGTTATCCTTTTAGGAGTGGGAACTGAGAGTGACTTGCGGGTCTGTTGGTGTGAAATAACATTCAAATACTTGTTCAGATGTTTCATGAAAGTACTTCCACTGGCCTTTAAAAGACACCTGCCCAGCGTGAGGCAGGATGCAGAGATTAAAACCTGTAACTGAACTTGGCACAGGTATCTCAGATTTGTGGTGAAATCAGACTCTGAATGTGTTTGCAGCCTCACACAAGGTTTTCCACTTCCAGATTTGATACGTTCTGGAGGGAACAGACATTTGGAGTCTTCCAAAGACTCTTTTTAAAATTATTATGACTTCTGGCATATTATTGAGAAGTTGAACTTGTGGCTGCTGAGTTACGGACTTCCCTCAGATGTAGGTTGAAAGTGGTATCAGTGTGATTGTCTCAAATGAGTCCTTGGAAGCTACAGAAAAATCCATTAAAATTATTAGACACTGAAAAAGGGGATGAAGAGCAAAGCCTGGCTCAGGGGCAGGGGCAGGGAGGGGGGACACAATGAGATAATTCACAGTGCTCTATTTGCATGGATCCAAAACCTGACCAAAACCATTAATGTGTGGATTTTGAAATAAAGCATTCTCTGTTTTGTAGCATAATAATAAATTGGGTGGCACAGAAACACTTGACAAACTTGACAGATCAGTTACTGCTCCTTCACAGCAACATCCATCTCACGCAGAATTTGGGTTACTGGACAAAGAAAATACCACTGAAAGAGAAAGGGAAAGTAAATCTGACTCCACCATTTAAATCTGGACATCCCTCAGCCACGCCATTCATGGTCCCCCTCTGGTGTAAGGGATGGAGCAGGGAGGGAAAACGCCGTGGAAAAAAGCATTTTATGGAGAGTGTTTTTCTCATGTCTTCTGCATAAAGGCAGCGCCCTTTATAACCAAAAGTCTTTGTGATTGTTTTGGCCCCAAGTGTCCATCCACTGGCAAAGCTGTGAAAAACAACCACAGGAGTAACAAACAAACAAACAAAAAAACACAACACAAAACACGTAGGGAAAACAAGGAGGTGAAACTACAGCATCACACTGCCGATGTGGAGATAAAAGACCCCCCACAGCACCTGAATTTTAACTCACCTAACCCAGAACTGCACAACAGTGCTGCAATTCTTTTACACTGGAAGCAAAGCTGCTCGAGATATTACCTCCACCCACGGGCAGGGAGTGCAATCTGTTTGTGTTTTCTGATCTTATACATTAAAACAAAACAAAACTCTCCTGGCTTCTGGACAAGCAGAACTGGTGCTAAGGTTAAGCTAATGCTGTAGCTCTTACAGTCCAGGAATACATTTCTTATTTGTACTCGAGCCAAGTTCATTCACTTATATTTTCACTAAAGCCACAGCCTTTTGAAGATGTTGCACTTGGACTTCCTCCCTGCCAAGTTTCTAAATTACAATGTGCTGTGTCCATGAGAAAACTGAAGATTTATTAGAACAAGGTGCCAGAATGTTTCTCCCTGCCCCACATCAGTCTGGGACAGAAGCAGCACATGAAAGGACACTGTCGATTCATTTTGTTCCTCAAATATATAAAGATTTTTTCTTCTTCCTCTCCTTTCCCAAAATGGGTTGTAAAAACATTGAAAATAACTTCAAAGAAAATGTTTACTGGCCTCTCAGACCTCCTGGTGCACTTCCACCCTGAAAGAGCAGCTGCCTGCATCTCCTGCCGCTCTCTTGCTACCACAGTAGGCTACAGGCAGCAGAAAGAGCCATCAATTAAATACAAACTATCATTTATAGCTTCACTGATGAGAGTTTTACCAGTTGGCGATTGGCCAGATGGGGGAAACAAAATCAGAAAATCAAACCCAAGCTCTTTTTTTCAGTTGGATTGAAGAAGAAAAACAATCCAGGATGTGAAATCCATCAATAAGGTCTACTGTGTTCCCATTTTGGGGTTGTATGAGGGAGAACACGCCCATTTACCTGCTGTCTTGTTGAAATTGCTGTGCAGGAGCTCCCAGGCTTTGGACACAACCCAACGCTTCCACTGTGTTGCTGGTCCGGGTCCCTTGGGTGGCAGTTCTGCAGTTCCCACCCTCACGGCGTTTGATGACACGGTGTTTCTTCAGGACTGGGGGCAAGGCGTTTTTTTTTCATTCCACCCTCCTGGCTTGTTTTTATTGATAACTAAACTTTCACAAAATTTTTAAAGTATCCGGTAAAACACCGAGACAGCACTACTGTTTGATACGTGCCACGACCAACATTAGGAAATTAAAAACTGACAATAATTTGCATTTCATGGCACAGCGTGAGACAGCATGTTTTCTCTCATGTGTGATGTAGGAAATAATCCCTGTACAGCCAACATTGCCAGGTGGAAATGTGGGATTCATCGTGGAGACCGCGCTTCACTGGAGACCACTTTCTTAACAGAACACGCTGCCTTTTTATTCTGAGCTCGTCCAAACTCACAAACGCGAGAAGCTCTGCGTGGAAAAGAGGGAGTTTGAATGTAGGGCACAGAGAAGGAGAAAGCACTTGGGTTTTCAAAACAGGACACAGGTCAGAGCAGTGTGTATTGCATGTCATACACACAGCTTTTCCTGAGGGCACCATGGCAGCACAAACTGAGACCCTCCTGGAGAGAGCACAGAGGGGTCTTTGAAAAGCTCGAGTTGTTAAACATTTGTTATTAATAACCCCAGTGACTTCACCCATTTTCCTCAACACAAATTGTGATTATCCTCTTCGAGCCAGAATAGGACCCCATGATTTAACGCGAGCTGGCCGTGTCCCACAGGCACAGTTGGATTTGAGGGTTTGAGGATCAAGTTGCTTCTCAGAATGTCAGCAGGTAAAACAAATCTGCGCAGGAAATTTATTAACAATTGCCACTTTCTCCCTCCCTCTGGTTGTGAAGGGCTGAGTGGGGCTGGCATGGTGTGAGCACGTATGCTGGATGTGAATAGTTCCTTATTACCCTATCAGCATCATGTCAATAGCAAAGCTAGGAAAATCAATTTTCCTTTGAAATATTAGAGCACAGGTGGGGGCAATGTAGCAGAGGGAGATTTGTCACCAATTTCAGACAGGCCAGTATTTCAACCTGTTTGTTTGGGTTTTTTTTCTTTCCCAAGGCTGAGTTCTCCTCTCAGACTCTGAAACAGATTCCTCTCCTTTTTCAGGGCTTTATTTTGGTGCATTTTTATGTTCTGCTGCGATTGCTTAGACAAAGTCCACAAGGTGATATCGAAACCCACTAGAAAATAATCACCAGAGTCTTCCCTCAAGGGTGAATTTTTCTCAGCTGTATTAACACATCAAACACAGCAAATAATGGAATTTCTGTTTGTTGAAGTGCAAATTGTTGTGTTTCAGCAACACAGGAGAGAGGGAGGAGATCCAGTTCCAGAATGTTGTTCCTACAGACCCTAAATGGTGCAAAATATCAGCCGTTGTCTAACTGGCAATGAACAGCCCATGGAATGGTCTCAAAGGATTCCTTTAGGCCAGGCAGCCATTGCTAGCCAAACTTGACCAGATTTCCTAGATTTAGAGGTTTTCTAGAGTGCTGGACGTGCCTGGATCAAGGATGTGTTCGATTGCAGCTCGCATCAAATTCTCCCAGAGAATCCTGACAAAGAGCAAGAAGGCACCCCACAAATAATAATAAATTAACTAATAAGTTGTCTAATAAATTAAGGTCCTTGAATGATAAGGGATTATTTTGAGGCACTGCTGAGACAACAGTGGCCAGGTTAGTTGTGTCCCATCTCTCAGGAAGGTTTTGGGAGGGAAATTCTGAGTGGCAGACATAAGGAAGAAAAAGCCAGTGTACATCATCCACATAACCTTAATGGTACCCAGCACCACAGGTATCAATTAGAGGTGTATTGAGTCAAACATCATTTTTGGAATCCAAGAAAATAACAGTTACACAGAGGTAACTCATATTAGAAAAAACATTTTATCTTTTTCTCTTTTTTTCTTTTTCTTTTTCTTTTTCTTTTTCTTTTTCTTTTTCTTTTTCTTTTTCTTTTTCTTTTTCTTTTTCTTTTTCTTTTTCTTTTTCTTTTTCTTTTTCTTTTTCTTTTTCTTTCCTTTTCCTTTTCTTTTTTCTTTCTTTACTTTTCTTTATTTTTAGCTATCTTTATCTTTTTTGTATCTAATTACATTTTTATTTAAATATCTGCTGAGAATAAGAAAGAATGAAGAGTATTACTATACATATATCAGTATCTTAGCTGTTCATGAATACCCAGGCTGGTTTGGATGATGAGCAGAGCATCTTTCCTACCACTTGGGTCACTTTGAAGGAATCAATTCTGTGCCTGTTGTTCATGAAGATGAATTTTAGGGCCAGACTTGCTGCAGAATCCACTTCTGGTTTTAAACTTTTTCCTTTCACTCCTATTCTTCCACTGGTAATAAAATTCTTGCATAAATATGGGCACTGAAATTCAGAGAAATGGATCCAAGGCTTGGTGCCTGTTGATATGGACGAAGAGATGTGCTCTGGGAGACAGCAGGAAACTCAGCCTTGATTTTCACAATCTTAGGAGGAAGTTTCATTACCAGATCCTTTTTCTCACCCCAGTTTCATTTCTGTCCCAATATTAGAGACATGAACCTTTCTCTGTCTAGCTAAAATGGTTTCCTTCTGCAGCAGACCACCTCTTGCTGAGGGTCAGGAAGGAGTTCTCCACAGCATTTTATGCCCACAAGTAACCCAGTCACAAAGGAATCCTTAGTGCGATTCCACTTGGCAACCCCACTCTGCCCCTGCTGTGCCAGACAAGCCATGGGATGCACAAGCTGAAATCAAAGCTGATTTCAGCTACAGTCATGCATTTCCACTTTTCTCTTGCTCATCAAGCAGCAGTTCACTTCTTTCTTGCCTGTGAAACGCAGCATGACTGGAGCACCAATCATGTATTCATGATAAATATATACAATTATATATTCACCCAAACATAACAAATATATATTCAAGTGTGGAATATTATAGTCATAGGACTGCACATCTTCATACAGAGCATTGGAGGGAGGCCTGGATGAGTTCTGAAGGCTGGAAGGAAGATATAGATGCAAATGAAAAGAAAATATGCACGTAAATACATGGATACGTTTACGTGTGTTATTTATGGATCCATGTAAATCCACGTACCCAGGAACATCTCCCTCAGCCTGAGATGCAGGTGCAACAAGGCACAGGCCTGAAGGGTGAATGGGAACATCTGGTTTCAATAGGTTTAACTGTTTTCCCTGAGTTTGTACATTTCTTGTATTGTTTTGGCAGATGGGAGCTCTCTAATCCCAGCTCTGCTGCGGGGTTTCTTCGGGATGATGCAACAGCAAGAGAGACCTGAAAATCAGCCAGCTCCAGGCTCCCAGACTTGCTCTGTCCCTTGGAAGCACAGCTCACTCTTTCAGCATCACTGGATTTTGCCTCGCTGCATGTAGGATCAGCAGATCCACCTTTCCCTGGACTAGGCTCTGGAGAAGGAGCACAAACTCCTGGCAGGGTGCCTGGTGTGCTTGTACATGAACCTTGTACTTCCTGCTCATGTTGCTGTTCCAGGAGCTGGGACAGGAAAAAAAAAAAATTAAAAAAAAATACTGTTTTGCCATGAAGAGCACATCTGAGCAAGGCAGCTCAATAAAACACTGGCCCAAACCCGTGTTTTTTCGGATTTTGAAGCTGTGGTCAAGGCACAGTTAATGCAGTATAGCTCTAGCAGCTACACAGATGTTATCCTACCCACCCAGATTATTACAAGAAAACTACAGTGAATCTGTCATGATTGCAAGAACACTAGATTCAAATTCTAGGTCCCATAGCAATAATGTGGTAAAACATGCTGAAGTGTAGTTTTAATCTGGCATCTCCTGAATTTATTGGACAGAGCGTGGCTTGAGACCGCTGAAATCCCTAGAAAGGTGTTATGATGATTGAACACAAGTTCTTAATGAGTTATTCTAACTTTCAGAAAACATTTCAGTACCACTACAGATGATGCTTAATGAGCTAATGGAGAAGTGTGAAACAGTTGGGGGCTGAACGTGCTCTGGCAGGTCATGGTGCACACATAAATTCTATGTCTGTTGTGTTTGCAGGCTGATAGTGCTTTGCAGCTTATAAAACAATACAGCAGCAGTGAGGAAATAGGAAGGAATCATTCTTCACACCTGTCTCCAGGTGTGACTCCTTCTTGTGAACTTTGACATGCTACAACACCAAACAATAAAAAACCCTTCAAGTGGAAAAAAAAAAAAATTAAGGCAAATAAGTGACATATGTTGGCAGTTATTGCTGCTAATTTTGTTCACTTGAGTTTTGTCCCCTGTTGTCTGCTGTACAGGGAACTAATCCCAGAAGTCTTGACTAATTGTCCTTAAAATCTTGGCTGTGACTGTCCCCTGTGGGCCAGGTGACGCAGCACCCGTGACAGGCCCAAGGAATTAGCTAACAAGCCACAGTGACGGAGGGAATAAAACCTGAGTGGTGACAAAAAAGGGGTCTGTCAGCCTAGACACACTAATACACACCTTCCTCTCTTCACTTTCTCCTCAGAGGTTCCTGGCAGCACCCACTGCAGCAAGAGAAGTGTCTGAAACTGGATGTGAAGAGGTGCATTGAAATTAATAGGAATGATAACACGTATTTGAGCACACTTCAGGGTCCCTGAGCTCATTTGTGGGTCCTGCCGGAGGGCCTGCATTTGAAACTGGCAGTAAAGTCAATAAATGTGTGGCTGCAAGAGGAGCTAAATCAAATAACTGCAAACATTTTCAGCTGCACCTTTAGAAGATGTCGGTGGTTGCCTGCAGTCACGGGGCAGCCACTGAAACAGGGAGTGGGTTTCTCACTGAATTCTGTGTCTTTTTATTCACTCCATGGCCTGCAGCCGTCCTTTGGAGGTGACAAAGGCAGAAAGGGGCTGTAGGGATGATCTGCTGGGGCTTTCTGAGGCTGTGAGGAAATTGGCTTGCTGGGAACATCAGAAGGTGTCTTTTCAGAGGGGTTCTGGCAATGAGCTAATTAGTGGAGGGAAGAGGGAGAGAGCCTGGCCCCGTGCAGCTTTCCTGGTTGCCTCAGCCCTCCTCCCAGGCTGCTGCCTGCCTCTTTGCTCCTCAGGAAGACGTGTGGTGCACCTTTTCTCACAGGTGGCCATCACTCACAGAGTTACGGGGTCACAGAATGGTTGGGGTTGGAAGGGACCTCAGGGAGGTCTTGTTCCAGCTCCCTGACACGGGCAGGGATGTCACCCTCTAGACCAGATTGCTCAAAGCCCCATCCAGGTCGGCCCTGGGCATCTCTTGGCATCCTTTGGCACTATTTGGCACCAACTTGGCATCCTTTACGTGGCATAACATGGACTGTGGAGCCCAGAGAAGTGTCTTCACTGCTTGGCTGTGAATATTTGGATGGTTTGTGTTGTTAACCTGTCATGGCAATCTCCTTGTGCCTGCCAAGATTGGGAGGGAAAGCAGGAGGTGTTGGCTGCAGATATTTTGAATTCAGCCTGTTGTCTGCGAAATAGTAAACTATACTCCTTCGAATCTGTGTCCTACTATTTATCTCTTTGGTTTTTTTTTTAAAGACCTTTGCTTTATTTTCTTTTTCTCTGATGAAGTTCAGGGTCAGAAGAAGTAAAATCCTTACTTTCAGAAAGTGGAATTAACAGCTAATTAAGTGAGCGGGGCAAAATGCTTTTTTTTTGAATGCTCAGGTCAGGGATTTAAGGAGCAGATATCAGCATATACTACATTAAAGCCCTTGGGCCTCTCTGTCTTTCTGGTCCAAGGATGTGCAGGTGTGCTGATCTCTGTTAGTGACTCAGATTTGTTCTACTCCCCTCTGAAATGCACTTAAAAATGTGTAGGTGGTCTCCTATGGAAATGGTACTAAGCTTAGATCTTAAAATAGACACATTCTTCATCAAGGAATAAGGAATTATCAGGGACTATCTGCATCTGGAATTAGTTTTCTTGCTGTGCCTTTTAATAGACTCGTGTAGATGCACACCACTGTGAAGAAATCGCAGATTCCTGGATCAGCCCAACTTTCCAGAAAAGGACAAACTTAGACACAGGTCCAAGGAGGGGAAGCTGGGAAACAGAAATGCCAAGGAGCAGTGGTATGGCTGAACTACGCCAAGAGTTTGAGCAACCCCAAATAAACAACAAATGCAAAAAAGGTTCCTCCTTTGAATACATCAGGGGCAGTGCCTCAGACTGCTGGGGAGTTTGTAGGATGACATTTTTACAGAACCAGTAGAAGGTCAAGAGTTGTGCTCAGACGCAAAAGAGAGAGAGGGGCGATTTTGACACCAAACTCTGCTTTACAGAGGATTAATTTAAAGACCTGTCTCAAATAGGAAATGCTGGCAGAACTGGTGCAGCGTGAACAGGTAACAGGGTGTTCACAGAGTTGTCTCTGTTCTAGTAAGCTCAGGGATTGCACTGTTTGAGCTGGCAGAGCCAGAGGAACAGAAAAGTGGCTAATTCAGCTCCAGTTCTTGAAAGAATTTCAGGGCATATCAAAAAGAGGAGGTCTGATGTCTTTATTTGCTCAGTAAAAACAGAGTAATGTCCATGAGGTAAATCTGGCATGGAGGAAGTTTTTACCTGGGTTTTTTTCTTAACAGGGAGGAATGAAGCACAAGTCCACTGCAGTTAACTAACGTTTCATCCAAAGAGGTCAAGTTAATACAATCTACTTGGATTAGTGCTGGGCACAGGCCAGGAACATTTGGTAATCTCACAGTACAGGCTTTTGAAGAAAGAAGGCTGAAAAATGCACAGTGTCCTGCTCCAGAACACTATTCCAGCCACCTGCACTTCAGACAGTTCCTGCAGCAAGTGTGGGGCCAGTTTTCTATATATTTGAATGTTTGCTTTTTTTTTAAATTCCAGGAACATCTTGTTTTCCTGTGTCCCTGTAAACCTTCAGCCTACCACGCTGTCCTGTGGTAAGGGGTGCCACAGTTTGTGTGCGTGTTTGGTAAGGGCTGGTTGAACCTGAGAGCCATCTGGGTTCGTTTGATGCCCTCTCAGGTTACTCTCAAGGAGGTGATTATTCCACATCAGGCATGGCAAAATGGATGTCAGTCCTGTCAGCTTCCCGCTGCCTTGTGATGCTTTCCTCCAGTTTCAAGAATTGCAACGTTTAGCTATTTGTCTTGCCAGCATCTCACTGACCTTGTTGCTGCTCCCTGCAAATTTTCCTTTTCTGCTCTTACTGAAGACAGAGGACTAAAAGCACTTGGAGCTTCAAACTGGAAATTAATGTGGATTTATAAAGTGTCAGAATAAGGGCTTGACTGCTCCAGCTTTCCTTGCCTCTAATTTTTACTGTGTAAAAAACCATGCAGGTACCTCTGTTACAGCATTTATTATTTCTACAGGTTGGGTATGGTTAGTTTTAGGATTTGCTTTTCTAATGGTCACACCTGACCCAGCCAGGGAGGAAATGTCTCTGACACTGAAGCACTGCAGAAAATTATCTAGATAAAATGGGTTTCACAGATGAAAACTTTGAGTTTAATGTCGCATATCTAATTAAGCTTTTGTGATCATTTGTCCGGAGGAAAAACTTCAAAATCAACCACAGTATTTGGCTATCCCTGGGCTTTTGGCATGGTGCTATGATTATGGCAGTGGCAACATTTTCATAGTTTTAAAGCTAAGATGAAATCTAGCATTTGGGACGTTCATGTAGGAAAAGAGTTTAATTTTTTTTTTTAACCACTTAAAGAGAAATTTAGCACATCACATCTAAATCACTCTGTTTCCACACCCCTCCATCTGCAATTAATACTGTGAATTTCAGGGTGATCAAAAAACCTGTGAGTATTTAAATGTTCAGTGAGTTTAAGACACGTGCCTCGAATATGCTTTTGCTGGTTGAAAAAAAAAAACCTGCATGGATTACTCTNTAAAGCTAAGATGAAATCTAGCATTTGGGACGTTCATGTAGGAAAAGAGTTTAATTTTTTTTTTTAACCACTTAAAGAGAAATTTAGCACATCACATCTAAATCACTCTGTTTCCACACCCCTCCATCTGCAATTAATACTGTGAATTTCAGGGTGATCAAAAAACCTGTGAGTATTTAAATGTTCAGTGAGTTTAAGACACGTGCCTCGAATATGCTTTTGCTGGTTGAAAAAAAAAAACCTGCATGGATTACTCTTTTTATTATTAAATACTTTTGTGTAAATGCTCATCAGATACACCCCTCCGTGGTCCCTGTGCCGTCACGAGAAAAGAGAAATGCTTGTGGTGAAATTAATTTTTTCTGGTCAAGGTTTTTTTCCCCAGGAGTGACTAAAGATGGTGAAAATCTGCCAGGAGGAGCAAGTCCAGCCCCGTATCATTGGTACTCGTAATATTCACATTTTAGAGGCAGGATCCTTTCAGCACTTGCCACTCTCAGTCTGCCATCGTGAAGCACAGGCAGAGGGCTGCACTTGTGCCACGTAGCTTGGGACAACAGACAGATAACTGGTTTTCCCAAATTCTCATTTCTTTGTGGGAGATTTGAAGACAAAAGCAGCTTGACCAACTGTCAGAGCTTTCAAACAGAGTCAAACTTTCCTCTGGTCACTTTAGGACAAGAGGAAAAAGCCTCCAGTTGCACCAGGGCAGGTTCTAGCAGGAAATTAGGAGCAATCTCTTCACTGCAATGGTGGCGAAGCTTTGGAAGGGGCTGCCAGGAAAGTGGTGGAGTCACCACCCCTGGGAGTGTTCAAAACCAAAACCAAAACCAAGTAGATGTGGCACCTGTGGATTAGTGGGCAAGGGGGCACGTGGCAGAAGGGTGGACTTGAGGATCTTGGGTGTCTTTTCCAAGTTCTATTCTGAGATTCTCTGATTAAATAAAGTCCAACACTCCAAGACGCAGCTGCTCCCCAACATATACCAGTTAAAACTTCAAAATAAGTAAGTTTGGCTTGATTCTGGAGTTGCTGCTTTCTATCATTTCCTAACAGTGGGGGGTCTTTTTTAACTTCTGATGTCAGTGAAACTTTTAACTGGGAGGATTTTGTTTCTCGTGTTGTAACCCTTGCCCACCACTCCCTGGCTGGAGAACGCACCTTGAGCTGCTGAGGGAAAGCCAGGTACACCCTGCCTGCCCAGGGTACCCTGCCAGAAACTCCCTGCTCCCAGGCTGGTGCTTTATCCTTGGAATGCCAGGCCCCTGGGCCAGTTCTGAGGGCAGCTGCACTGTGCTTCATGTGAGCTGTAGAGGCACCACAGCCTCCGTGGCCAGTCCAAAACTGGCATGTCACGCTCCCACCCTTCAAATACAGAGTTTTCTGCAAGGGAAAACAGCTCAGAGGTTTTGTTCATTTCTTTCTTTCTTTCTCTCTGGTGCATCGGTGTTCAGAGTGTTGATGTGAGGACTGGTTCAGCCCTTGCAGCTCCTCCTTCTGTTCCACAGCCCCTTCCAGCAATTTAAACAGAAAAGAGTGAGAGGACTCCTCAGTTGGCTGCTCTAATTGGATATTGTAGCATCAAGCTGGTTCAATAGTGGCTTCTACAGTTGTTTTAAATTAAAATGAAGCCACATTAAAGTATAAAATTTGTCCTCTGGAACTCCTGTGGACATAATTTTTCTACCCTGCCTCAGCACGCAGCTGACCCAGAGTCACTGAATGGGAGTGTATCAGGCATAGCAGTGAAAAAATTCTAGTTTGTAGGTAGCCAGTTATATCACAAAACATATTAGTATGACAATATCAGTGAATACAGAATTATTTTTCAAGTTACTTATTCTCTCTTTAACTTCTGCCATTCCCAATTCTCAGTTTTAGCAGGGCAATGGTGTTTAGTTATGAACACGAATACTATGAGAGAGAGAAACAAGTGAGACTCTTTAGAAATTGTTTTGTAGACTTGTCAAAAGAAAGATCAACATTCATTCACGATGGATTTTTTTTTTATATATAATT
>VYZQ01041250.1:23918-42887 GCA_013400655.1 Mystacornis crossleyi | reverse complement strand
GTTTTATTGCATTTCAGAAATACAGATGATTCCAAACTTTGTCTGATAGTTTGAATTTAAAAAAAAAAAAAAAGAAAGATCATTTACTCAACATTTCTTTCTTTTCTTTTAAGAGCAGTCTAGAAAATTGCTAGTATACTACACTGAAGAAGTGGCCATTGGAGTATCTGGTAACATATGAAAACATATAATTATTCATTGCTTCATTAGTATATGAACTCTTCTGTTGTATTGCTTTCCCTGAAGACCCTATTTCTACCTGAAGAACAGAAATGCAATAATATTATGAAGTAGCAACTTGGTAAAAAAGAGTTTGTGAGATAACTTAGTTTTGAATCTCGAGATGGACAATAAAGTTGTTTTCACGTTGAAGCTGAGGGATCATTACAAATGCTGCTAACATTATCAGACTTTGAAAAAAAATGCAAACATTAAGGCAATTACAATGAAAAGCTGCACAGAAGTATGAGAAATGCTGTTTTCTTTGTCTTTTCCTTGGTCATTTTCTTTCAGTTTTAGTGACAGTATTCATTTTGCTTGATTTATAGAAAATTAGAATTTATAGGTATCAATTTAGAGGCTGTCTACATGTTAAGCTCTTTCAGATGGAAAAAAAAATATTCAGAATCCTTATACAAGATTGCAGAGTTGTAAAATGAAAGCATATTTTTCTAATAAGATTTTTAAAGGACAAATGTACTTCCAGCTGTGCCATATTTCTATAACTAATGATATGTAAAAGGCTGGCTCCTCAGCTGATGACCTTCAGTATTACTTGATGATAGTAAAGCAAAATCCACATAAACACGTGGCTCACTAAGTAGAAAAAGTCTGCAGTGTATTAGCTAAGCACTAGGAGAAATGAAACCTAAAACTATGCAATTAATAGGTGAAAAATTAACATGTTCTTAAGTTTTTCCTCGCATTCATCTGTTTTGAAGGGAGAATATGTCTTCAGTTCTAATCATTTGTTTTCCCTCTTTGTTTACAAGTGAGAACTAATTAATTTACTATTTTTCCCGGTAAAGGAGCTACTGGAATGAAAGAGTAGTTGAGAAATATCTGGTAGATACTGCGCTTGGGTTAGTTCAGTTTGCAGTAAGCTTTTAATTAGTAATATGAAATGTCCAATATCCTAAGAAGACTAGAGGAATAATTTCCCCTTGCTTTGGAATTGGTTACCGATCTGCATTTTATTGAGGCATGGAATGCCCTCTGGTGGCGCACAAGCTTTATGGCAAGTTAAAGTACTGGAAAACTGGGAATTAACAAGTTGGGTGTGCAGCCTCTTTTCCGCTCTGATTTGTAGCTCAGTGACAGAGCTTTTCCAGCGACCTACAGCTGTGATAACTTTTGGAAAGTAGCTCTAAGTCGTGAGGCTTTATTCAGAGCTGCTTCAAAGAGCTACAAAGCTCGTGCAGCCCTGCCGTGAGCGAGCGGTACTGCCCTTGGAAGAGGTAAGCATCCTGCCAGTGCTGAAGCAGAGTTAAAGTCAGATTGTGCTCTGAATTGCTCTACCATAGGACTAGAAATAAAACGCGTATCTTATTCAGAATTTAGTCCTGTGTCTCCTTATTGCACACAGAGGACTATATAGCAAAGAAAGAATTTATCCTGGTAATATGCACAGGGGCCTGTCTTTAACATTTTTTCAAAGTTCATCTCAACATGGAGCACAAAATTGACCAGTTCTGTTGCTGCCAGAGATAAGAAATCTTTTAAGATTAGTTTCCAAACCTTATTAATGCTTTATATACCTAATATATTTTCTTAAAATCACCTGTTGTGAATTTATATCAGTTTTTTTTTGCACAGTTATTAGAATCAGATGGTGTAAATATTTACTTTACCCCAACAGGTAAACACATGGGAAGAAATCTTGTGTTTTGTGAAGATTTCCTTTTTTTTTTTTTTTTGAGATGAAAAGATGATTGGAAATATGATGAATAGAGAATGGATAGAGGCAACGTCTTTCCCTGTATTCCCCCATACGCTCCCCTCCAATCCTGTCTACCTGATACTGCCTCTCTTTGAAAAATTGTAACTAGAAATAGTTGTGGAAAAAGTAAAGAAAAATAGATGAAGTGAAAATGGACTTCAAGCTGCAAGTAAAGGTACTGTCTCTGACTTTTTTATTCCTGCAGTGTTCCAAAAGAGTAGATTTTTTGCTCTAGCTATCCAAATGATAACAGAGACATACTTGCTACATAAATGGATAATTTTTCTTGACTGGAGTTGTTAAATATGGAATGTATATATAGCCTTATGAATCTACTGGCTTTCTAGTGTTCCTATGGCAAAGACCATCAACTTTAAAAGTTTTCAACCTTTACACCCAAGGCAGAGCACCAAGTATTAGCAAGACATAGAAAGAGGAGGAAAAGAGCCCCCAACATTTATAACTTACACGTTTCCAGCAGGAAGGAAAGAAGCATGGATGCATGAGGCTTTTTAAAAATTCAGACATTCTGTTTTGTTCCACTCCAGCTGTATTTAAATACTACTGCTGCTGAAAGGTGTTGAGATTATTCAACATAAACTGATCTAGACATTAAAGAAATTTTTGCCTTTGGTTAGATTGTTAGTGACAGTGTTGTGGGTTGCAAAGGGCTGATTGTGAAATCAGGCGAACAACAATAATTCAGAAAGTTCATTTGAACATGACAGAGCTGACTGGAGGCTCATTATAAATACCAGCTCCATATAAAGAAAGGCAGAAGGAAATTGACTTCAGTGTTTTTATTCCTGGAGGTGACACCGCACACACAGACACACAGAGTGAATATAAACAATGAATAAATAAAAGCAACTCTTGCTTTGTAAAAGGTCAAGCTTGTTTCACTCACAATTTTGATTTAAAATTGTTTAAAAACCCCACAACATTCTTGTTACTTCAACTTTTACATCCCTTTGACTGAATACCATTCCATATATTCAGAGAACAATCTTATTTCAGATCACGACTGTTAAGTTACTGTGAGTACCCTGCTCATGTCTTTTAAGATTTCTCAAAGAAATTCCTGTGAAAGCCCTATTTTATTAAATAGGTATTAACCTGAGATATGTCGACTGGCTGAGAAAACTACAGTCCATTTTTAAGTGCCTGACTGTACTTAAATTTTTAAAAGTCTTAAGGTAGCTCTCTGCCAGAACAGTAAGTGTAGATTGCCCCTTACAGCACATCTTCAAGTATTTTAGGGGAGGCACCAGTTCAGTCTGACTGCTCTGAACTGAGTTAAAACTGCATAGCTCATAGGATGAAGACAAGACAGACAGGATACCGTTTCAGAGCCAACACAAATACGTTCTCACCACTGCATGTTCTCTACACGTGGCAACTGAACAGTTATTCGATGCTAGCACAGTAACACTGCATGATGCTTTCTTCCTCCTGAAAGCATTCAGTAGTTTTGTAAATGTACAAACATCAAGTAAAAAATGTGCTGCACTGAATCATCCATCTAGCACATTCCCAAGCTGTTAACTCTGGTTATTTGTGGGGATGGAGACAGGAGGATCTAGAACTTCCTACCTGGAAAGTGTAAAACTTTTCAAGAGTTGTGTTTGAAGGCGTTCAGTATTACCTGTTGCAGGCATGAGGTGCCAGAAATCAAAGGCATGTCTTCCAGGGTTATGTGGATGCCATTTGGCATGGCAATTTGAGCAGAATCTGAAAACTCAGGAAGCTACTGGGATAGCAGAACAGTGACAGATTGACTGTATGGTAAATCCCTTAGTCGAAGGCGATCCTAATAAGCCCTGAAGAGACTAACTCAGAAATGGTTAGGGGAAACAGAAACTCATGGCACACATTAAAGTTCAAATGAGTAATTGTCATGTGGATTCTATTTTGTGGCTTACCAGCTTCTCAGGTTTGGAACAGAGCATTTATTTTTTGAAAAAGCTGGTTGCGTTTATAGGGCATTCTGTCCCTGGATAATTTTATTGACAACAGGTATGAAGTTAAATCTGCAGTTTCTCAGGCAGTACTGTATTGATTACCTTTCACCTTATATTGTATACTCCATAAAGATAAAATCACCTAGGGTACATGAAGGAGTAAACTAGCTTTTAATTGAGTGCCTTTTTATTATACTGGGTAGTTTGGATTAGTGGCACGTCAGTGTGTGGAGTGTGTTTACAGCTTCCTCTATTACTGTGCTTCCATAATAACAAGAGGAATAATAACTAGAGGAAGGGAAGCTGAGGCTTTTTATTTTACAAAATAAAAAAAAAGAAAATAAGTAAATCAGTTTAGATAGCTATTTACTATACAGAAAACTTCATTGACTAAAATATGATTAAGTTAATGGAGTGAGGTCAGACACTAGTGTGAAAATAGGTACTTGTTTAAAACAAAACAGTGTGCAAATCAAATCTGTGAAACAAAGAGAAACAAGGTGCAAATTTCCCTGAATCAGTACTGGACAAGAACAAAGTACAATGTGAAAAAAATTAGGAGAATTACGGGTGCATGCAAAAAAAAAAAAGAAAAAGGGGGAAAAAAAAGATGGGAAAAATGCCAACAAATAAAAATCAGACTTATCTTAAAACAGATTAAAATCAACCAAGCCAAAAGTGATATGAAAGGAAAAATTGAACTATATATGGTGCTCTATATGGTGAGTTGTAGTTTAATCACAAAATCTGAAGTGTAGGAAGACAGTATTCATGTCAACGTTTGATTTTTTTTATTGCTACCCAAGTCCTACCTATTTTTATTGCTATGCTTTGCCCCAGCCATGTTTGTTTTCTCTTTTTCATCTAGTTTTCCTGACCTATCTCATCTCATATTCTGTGGGAAGTAACGACCTTTGAAGGCTCTCAGTTCATCACAAGAGGAGAGCAGACATGAGAATTGCCAACAGCTTAATCGAGGTATTGATCTGCAAGTGATCTCCAAGGGGACGTGTTTTGGCCAGGGTTAAGCTTCCAGTTTATGCAGCATCCTCAGACCAATGCTGTATTCATGTGGCACCTTTTCTACCCAGGACCTCAATAAAGGTGCAATAAGGGTTCTCAGCCTGTCTTTCAGGGATGATGTTTCTCCTTCAGCCACTAACTGTACTAGGTCCCAGCAGGTGACAGGATGGAGGAGGAAGATGAGTAATTTGGATTCTGCTGCCATGGACTGACTTATCTCTGACTTATCTGTGGAACAACTAATGTGTCCTCCCAGAGATGTAGCCAGCAGCCCCCGCTCCAGGACACTTCCTAACATGAGGCCTCTGCCTCCTCCACCTCCTGTGAGCACCAGCTTTGTCAACAGGCAGTCCAGCGTTCCCCCAGCTGATTATTGGTAAAATGATTGAAGATGCATTAATCCCCAGAGAATTTGCTTATGCAGTTCATCACATTGCAAATTATTTTTAGTCTCTCTTAGTCGCTTCTGGGCAGCCTAATCACAAAAGCAGAACTGTAACACTTACTGTTCCACTCGTGCTTCTTTGTTGTTTCTCATCTGCTTGGCTCTATGTAAACAGCACATGCTGATGAACGTATGGCTCAGGCAGAGTGGGACTAGAAGGGGTGAGAACACCCCAGCAGAGCAGAGTGCTTCCTCCACTGGAATCATCACAGAACCAGAGAATGGTTTGGGTTGGAAGGGACCTTAAAGATCATCTATTTCCAACCCCTCTGCCACGTTCCAATACACCAGGTTGCTCACAGCCCTATCCAGCCCAGTCTTGAACACTTTCAGGGATGGGGCATCAACAGCTTCTCTGGGCAAGTTGTTCCAGTGCCTCACCACCCTCACAGCAGAGAATTTCTTCCTTATACCTCACCTAAACCTCCTTTCATTTTAAACCTGTTGTCCCTTCCCCTGTCACTCCATTGTCCTTGTAAGAAGTGCCTCTCCAGGTCTCTTGCAGACCCCCTGTAGATACTGAAAGGCCACAACCATCTCTCTGGAGCTAATTGAGCCTCAGAAGAACAAAATTCCTAACTAATTTACCAACAGTCAGAAAACCTTTTATTTCCTTTTTTATCAAATTATTTACTTTTTTGGTTGTTTGTTTTGTTAGAAAGGAAAAGTTAACAAGTAGTACAGATAATAGACTAAGGCTTCTACCTGGCAGCATTTTTTACCCTATGCACAGGCTGGCTGACTGGCTCAGAAATTCCCTTTTGGTGTCTTACATCCTGTACAAGCTGCCCCTGGTACCCCAGCAGTCCCAGTGGTCCTGTCTTGTGTTGGCTTGGACGCTGTGCCCTGACACCCCTCTGCTGCAACCACACTATGTGCAAGGCATCAGAGAACTCCCACATCGGGACCTTGAAAAAAATACAAAACTCACACTGATATTTTTTCAGCCAAATCAGCAGGCTGGAGACATTAGCTTCATTACAAGACCACTAGGTGGCAATTTAGTAGCCCTGTTTTAAATGTTTAATATATTTGATTTCTTTATTGCTTTACATACCAGCTTGATGAATGGAAAATTGAATAGAATTCTGGAAAACCCGTACTGATTGTTCCTGCCAAATATATTGAAGTCTTTCTGCTTACCATACCTCTCCCAGACATTGATTAAATTCAGTGAATGCCTCTGAGCACTCAGTGAACGCCTCTGGCCAGGTGGCAGGAAAGGTAGTTACTGATTATCAAGAAAAAATAAGAGTCCTTCTAGCTCTTTAATACATACTTGGTGCTGCTAAGGCTGTACAGGAGTCGTAGCTGTGTATGCCTGTCCACAGCCACAGCTATAGGACCATGACATAGCTATCTGCATATACTGAAGGTGAATTTCTGTGGCACACCGAAGGCAACAGGAGAGCTACTGTGGCCTTTGTCTGTATCTGCCAAATGCGTTTCCAGTTATCCCACAACCCCCTCGGCTCAATAACCATAGATCAGAAAGATGATATGAACCATTTTCCTAGAGATTCAAAGTTCTTTTCCTAGTAAACAAATATTGTATAGTTGTGAGAGAAGTGGATTGCTGCAGAAAGCATTTCAGGTCTGGAAGATTTGAGACTGACATCTAAACAGAGAGGAGGTGAACAACGCAAGTATATGTGTATGTGAGTGGGTACAGTTTGTTTCATTGCAAATACTATGTAATTGATAGAAAAAACACCACAAGGTATATACAAAAACACATACAAAAGCTACATATAAGCTACACATAAATGTTTTGATTGCATACCTCTTCGCCTTTGGGATAGTGTTTATTTTTTTGTCCCCTTGTTCACTCTTGAGAGTCTTTATGGATTTTATTTAGCTGTGAAGTGATGCTGAAATAACTGATCCCAGAACTTTTGTAAAAACTATTCATAGTAGCGCCCACGGTTAATGATTCAATAAGGAGGCTTACAAAGTATTTTTTTCCAGTGATCTCAAGTGACACATACTAAAAGTGGTGAGCTTTTGATGCGCTGACATTTGTTCCTCGGAAAAAAAAGAGCAATAGCATATTGTAAAATTTCAGCCTTCAGATGCTAAGAATAGGAGAAAATGGAAGAAAAGAATTGCTTGAAGTCAGAAACCAACATAACAATATGTAGTGCTTCTGTAGCTTCAAAGCAGGCTGACTCAGAAGCTAATGTTTTGGTGGAAAAGGTCAAGAAGAAAATGGTTTATGATTCTCAGTGATCTATATATTAAGTGACTCTTAAGTTTCCAATTACCGAGCTGCTACCTGATGAAAAAAAATTCAACCAGTCTGTTAATAGCAGAAAATATTGCAAATGAGTGCAGCTTAAAGTTGCAGGATGTGGGGAGGGGGGACAAAAGAGATAACACGGATGAAACATAAAGAAAGGTTTTGTGAAGAGCGCTTCAATCCAGATGAAAAATAGAACAAAGGATGCTTCCAAATAACAAAGTAAAGAGGAACCAAATTGATCAATTAATAACTGCATTAATAATAGGAAGACTGATACCACTTTAGCATTTCTTCTGTATGTTTCCTTTCAACTTCGGTTTTAATTTTTAGAGGATCTCAGAAAGGGATTTCTCACTTAAGGCAGGAATGTTTTAGCATTAAAGAGAGTCAACTGTAGTGGAGGCAGGGTGAGGAAGGGAAGGTAGCTGTTTCCAAAGCAGCTAGGAGGAAGGAAAACTTACTTCTACTTTTATGTACAGCTTGGAGACCGCACTAATTTTTATCAATAATGAATATGAAAGGAAAAATAGGAAAAAAACACACAGGATTCACTGGGGTAAGAGGGTTTGAGCACCTCATCAATATATAAGTATCTGAAGGGAGGGTGACAAGAGAATGGAGCCAGGCTTTTCTCAGTGATGCCAAGCAATAGGACAAGAGACAATGGACAGAAACTGATGCTCAGAAATTTCCACCTGAATATGAGGAAGAACTTCTTTACTCTGAGAGTGACCATGTGATGAAACAGATTGCCCAGAGAGGTTGTGGAGTCTCCCTCACTGAACATACTCAAGAACCATCTGCACACAGTCCTGTGCCATGTGCTCTAGAATGACCGTGCTTGAGCAGAGAGGTTGAACCTGATGACCCACTGTGGTCCTTTCCAACCTGACCCATTCTGTGATTCTGTGAATACATTAGAAACAGAAGAAGATCTTAGATTTCCCAAGTCGTGGGTGGGTTTTTTCTTTTTTTTTCTTTTTTTTTTTTTTTTTTTTTTTTTTTTTTTTTTTTTTTGGATTGCTCGAGACTTTAAAAGTCATAAGAATGGTGCTGCTACTTTTCATCCAGTGGCTGATGAACAGCTGCTGGTTTCGTGTTTGCTCCCACCCCTCGGCCTGTGTGACCTGCTGGAAATCCCAGTGCCATCAGCTGAAGGAGGGAGTTTACCAAAAGGTCCTGAAGCACAAGAACATGCTACGATGTGTTTAGATGTTTCGATGTTTGGCATTGTCCTACGAGGATTCCTTCCCTGTGCTGGAGTAAGGCAGGGACACAACCAGCGCCGCCCAGCAGAAGCCTGTGGAGCAGCCGCCGCGCCGGCGCCGCGCGCCCTCTGCCGGCGAGGGGCGGTACTGCAGCGGCCGCGCCGCGCTCCGTGCGAGATCGCGTCCCTCCCTTCCCTCCCTTCCCTCCTTCATCGCCACCCCGCAGCTCCCGCAGTGCTTCTCACGGCCTAGCTGCACCAAGGGTCTCCCTATGGGGAACGGCTGAGAGGTTTGGGGTTCTTCAGCCCGGAGAAGAGAAGGCTCCGGCAGACCTTAGAGCAGTCTTCCAGTGCCTACAGGGGGCCTGCAAGAGACCTGGAGACGGAGGTTTTACACGGTCTTGTAGTGTTAAGAGAAGGAAAAAATGGCTTTAAACTGCAGGAGGGTAGGTTTAGATTAGGTATCAGGAAGAAATTCTTTAACGTGCGGATGGTGAGACAGTGGAACAGGTTGCCCAGCTTCTCGGAGAGAAGCCGTGGATGCCCCATGCCTGGGAGTGTTCAAGGCCAGGTTGGATGGGGCTCTGAGCAACCTGGTCTAATGGAGCATGTCCCTGCCAGTGGCAAGGGGGCTGGAACCAGGTGATCTTTAAGGTCCCTTCCAACCCAAACCATTCTATGATTTTATGATCTCCCACGGTTTTATTGAGCAACACATAGAGGGAAGCTGAATAGAGGCTCCAGAGCTTTCTGGCAAAGCCGTTCCTTATTTGACGCTGCTTCTTCACATTAAGTAGTTGTTAATTACACTGGTAGAAGTTCATATTTAAAAATTTTCTATGAAAAACTCGATTACAAGCACAAAAAATATTTTTCCTTGTTTATTTCCCATATGCAAACTAAGAAACTTCATGTTCAGTCATAAGCAGTAGCAGTAGGAAACTACTTTCTATGTAAAAGTCCTAGAAAATTCTTTCAGAGAGGATTTTTCTTTCTTCCAGAGAGAAAAATTATTTTAGAATACTCCAGAGAGTATTCTAAAACTAAACATTTTCTTAAACCTTAAGGAACAGTATGGAGATTCTATTTTAATCAAATAGGTGGATTTGGATTCCTGGCAGCCATTTCTTTCTTTATCAACAATTAAAATAATTTCATAATACTTTCTTTTTGACAAAGTAATAATTTTCCAAACACTCTTTTTTTTTTCCCCTTTAAGCCAAGACAAATTAATGTATGTGGGCATTTCAACACATCTGGCTTTAAAGCACCCATTTTTTATTATTCTTTTTAACTGGGGTTACTGTGTTACTTGTTACCTATATTAATTTTTCCTTTAAACCAAAAACAAATAACCACCCAATAACCTCTTCCATTCCATATCTGAAACTCATAAAAAAAAAAAAAAATCCCTCAGATGCACTGTTATCTAAATAACATACTTAAAACCTGAACTATGAATAGAAATTAAAGGCTATAGAGTAATTTTTCCCTCATTTTTGTGAATTATACCAGTTGTCTTCCTACTTTATAGCTGTCTTTTATCTTCCAGCAGTGACACCCCCATCTGACTTATGATCTCTCCACAGGAAGTCATTGAGTGACACAATAGAGTTAATGAATTGGTCTTTCACCTCCAAAAACCTGATCTAAATGCTAGCCTGAGATAATGAGCATGATGGAGTTCAGTAATGTCAGCAGAGTATTAACTTCTGTTTAAAGGAAGAATGAGCTCTGGCAGGAAAATGGATTTTAAGAGAGATTTGGAGCAATTGCACCTGCATGCATTATGGCAACTCTAGCCTTCCTTCATTAGAGTCATATTCACATTATCCCTTTGCTATTTGAATAGAATTTGGCAGAGGTCTGTCTGCAGAGCATCATTTGTATCATTTATCAGGGATCTTTCTAGATATTTAAGTTCATTCCATTCTAGTCTCTGAGCACTACACCTTCAGTACCTGGTGGTTCAGTGTCACTATACATCTATACAGAGAGTCAGAGAGGACCACTGAACCAGTCAAGGGTAATATATTTCATCACAGACATACATAATGGCAACATATTTCAGGTAAAAAAAAAAAAAGAAGAAAAAAACAACAAACAACAAACCAAAATACTCAAAACACTACCATCTAGGAAGCACTGGGTTAACTGCAGAAGTCAGCAGGACTGACAGAGTGTTTGTTTTTGCATCACAGAAAGGCCAAATACAGCATACTTCACTGAGGATTGCTATACCTGCTGGAGGTGGATTATTGGGATGTCCTGGAGGCCTTCAGAGGTAACTTTAAATTTACATTTGCGTAACATTAGAGAGCATTTACAGAGGTAACCCCTTTGCTCATTTTTGGAGAGATTTGAAAGAGATCAGCAATGACTTTCCAAGCACTTCATCATTCACAGACATATTGCAAACTGTCAAACCATTTGGCCAAAGACAAAAAAAGTCTTCAAGTTTGTTGGCATATTTGCACCATCTTTCCAGCTCTTCCTCTTTGTTGTTTCAGACAGATCTCTCTTGCACTCTCAGAAGGTTTCAGTCTAAAATGGGAAGCATTTTCCCATGCTTCTCCCAAATGCTTGACAGGTTTGTAGCTCTGCTAGTCCAGTGATGTCATTACTTTTCTTAAGGCTACTTCAGAAAGTATGATAACTGATACAAAAACATTCATGTGACCATACCAAGTGCCTCCACCCACTTCCAAGCTTCCACAGGCTCTTCAAAACAATGGGGATGGCCTAGTTGTCTTGTTAGCTGAGACAGTATTTGTCTAGAAAGCAGCAGCCCAGTGATTGCAGAAAGAGCAGTTGGCTGCCAGTGAGCCATAGCGAGGCTCCCACTCCCTATCTGCAGCTACATCAAAAAGTCAAACAAAAGAAGAAAATCCCAAACAGCAAACCCCAGAACTCACCACCAGCAAGAATAAGTCCAAAAAAAGTGAAAACTTAACACAACAGCAATGGGAGCAGCTATTCCTTCCCCACATTTATCCCCACTGAATTTCTTTCCCTGTGTATGTCCAGCATCTTTGGGAGAGAGATGGTGGTCTTTCTAACTGCTCCTCAAAACTCTAAGGGAGAACAAGGTTCTTAGAGTAGCTGTGCTGTTGCCCTAACTGATTTATTTCCCTCACGCAACAAAATTCAAGATTTTACCTCAAAAAACCAACAGCAACAACAACAAAACAAAACAAAACAAAACCAACCAGCCATATGAACCCCACCAAACCCCCAAACCAAAAAAACCCAAACAAACATAAATCAGGTATTTGCAAACTAACCTCTGAAAATTTTCAAGACAATAGAACCCTGAATAACCAAAGGAAACAAGAATTTTAGCATAGTGAAATAGTTGCTACCATCATGTGTATGTATACGCAGAAGACACCAGCTTTACCTCTTAGCCAAGTAAGCTTTACTTTTTTCTGAGTGGCAGCAACATCTGAGTTACTTGTTCCCTGCACAGTCATTGGCTCCTCACACTCTTACACAGCCTGACATTTATGCAATCACCCGTTCCGTACCTCTCTGACTTTAGGCTTCCAATCCCAGCAAAATATGTCTTTTACAGCAGGCAGACTGTAAACAGTTTACGGGCTGGTATTCTTTTAGCTTAACCATTACCATCTTTTTTACTTTCTTCTTGGTTTGTTTGTTCTTCCTTCACAGCATTTGATTCACCCCTAATTACAGTCCATAAACAGCTTTAATACAGCTTTGTCCTCCTCTTGTGCTCTCCTGCCTTCCTGTCCACAGCTGCCTGCAATTCCCACCAGAAGGCTGGGTCAGACCAGTTCATGTGTTTATATCCAAGTCTTCCTGAGCACAGACAATGCCTGTCTCTGATCAAAGGTTAATTTTAAACTTAAGCAGATGTTTGTCCCCAGAGTTTACATATTTTATATATTTGGAAGACAAATGTTCTCTTGGCTTCTGTTCTTCTATATTAAACAAGCCAAATTCTCTTTGGGTATGACCAGCAGGGAGCAGGCAGTGGCGTTTGTGCTCAGGCAGTGCCAGGAGCCAGCTGAACTGCAGCAAACCTGTGCCTGAAGCCGGGCAGGTCTGTGTGTGTGGATACCTTCTCAGTGCTACACTTACAGTATCTAGTCCTGCCCCTCAGGGCTTGTTTCAGCAGCGAGAATCAGCCCACATCCACCAGGTATATTATTTTCAGTCCTGGATGGCTTTGCTGTGGTCAGAATACAGGTGGAGAAAATGTACCCAGATGTGTGAAGCAGGACCTCAGTCTCTTCTCAGGCACGGTCCCCAGTCACACAGTTTAAAAAGAAGTTTTCTCAAACATAGCTGTTACACAGCTGAGCTCTCTTCTATTCATGGCACATTGTTCTTAATACCATGTCCTTGCACCTGGTAAAGCTGAGCTGGTTTCCAACCAGTTTCAAGGTTTTATTTGGGTTTGGGGTTTTTTTTGGCTGAGGCCCAGAGCTGTAGGGCTTGGTGTAGATGACTTGCCCTGGTGGTATAACCTAGGATTTGCTCCAGATGGCATGAACAGAGCACTCATCAGGGCACTGATGTGTCCAAATGCTGAGTAGGCACCACTGAAATGCTGAATGAGGCACATAGGAAATGTCCCGTGCACCAGGGACGTGGTATCATGTGTGGGATGTGCAGACATGCAAGCTTCAAGAGATGCAGAGCCTGAAAGAAGCTCAGCCCAGGAAACTCTGCTTTAGAGTGCACATGTGTGGGGGAGAGGAGGAGTGTAATGGTGCCTGGAGAGGAGTTATCTGTGATTTTTCTGCCTGCCTATTCACTCCATTTGTTCTGTGCTCCAGCTGAGAAGGAACCTCTTAGCTGTACCAGTACATACTGTCATGTCACATTTACTCAGCTACATTAAGCTGTGTTGTAATTTTGTATCATCTTAGATGTCTTTTTTAAAAATGTTTTCTTCTTTTTTTTTTTTAATTTTAGTTTTAAAGGTGCATTACGATAAGATTTAGAGGAATTTTAGGCTATATGGGGAGTATATCAGTACATCAGTTTGTCAATTACTTTCTTTCAAAAGTGTGGCAGGTCAGTGGAGAAAGGAAGTCTCTTTACCCTGTCCTAGCTTCACACACTGGGTCTGCCTCTGCCTTCTGGAGTTGCCACCTTCCCTAGAAATTCATGAACATGATCAGAGAAGGAAGGATTCACAACTGAAGAACAGGGCAGACAGAAGGATAAATGGAAGATCCAGAAAGGAAATAGCACAGCAAACATGGGTGGGTGGCTTCTGAAGAAAACAACGTCAAAATCACAGCCAAAACAGGACATAAGGTAAAAAAAAATCACCCCTCCCTAAGGTTTGAAAGAGGACAGTGTGGGCACTTGGAAAGTCACTGAGCTGTGAGTTGGAAATCCAGATTGGACATGAAGTCTGCCTCTGCTATGATACTTGGGACTGGAACACCCTCAAATTACCTTCTGTCTTTCCTTTTAGTTTTGAATTTTCTCAGATTTAAAAGTATGCTCTTCTAGTGTCTGTTCAGAAATAAACTGGCTTCTAAATAAAACCCCTTTATTATTCTGAGAGTGGTTGCTTCCAGCAAAGAAATTTATACAGATCTCCCTTATGTTGTGAGCATCTAAATAGTTCCAAAATGTATCTCCAGTCCTTCTTCGTGGCAGTCACTGCAGCCTTTCACTGTGCTCCAGAAGGAAGGAACAGGTTTAGGTTCTGCAGTTTCATCCTGCTGCTTGTTTTGCTGAAGTCGGTTGACTGTAGAAACTGAGCAGACAACAACTTAGAGTGGATTTGTTTATGCCTTCCTTCTATCTGAGCACTGTGTATTCACAACTGGATTTCAAAATGTAGCTGTCCACGGTGTCTCACGTCTGGATTCGCTCAGAACAAAATAAGAAATGGCAGAGCCACATTTAACATGATGCTGTGGTCAGGTTAATAAATCTTGCAAGCTTTCCAAATAGTGTGTTGTTGGGCTTGAGGAGGACTTGCCTCCTCAAGCACAATGTCATCTTAAATATTGTTATGTAGCTTCTGCATCTTCAAAGATTTGCATCCAGTCAGCTGAAAACATGCAAAAACCAGGCGCATTTTAATCTGCAGAATACCAAGTAATGTACCCTAAAAGAATTTGTATTTGTGCCAAAAATATATACACAGAAATAGTAGTTATATTTCTGAGCTTTAGATTTGTTTTTTAGCAAGCTAACAAAAATGGCTTTGTTTTAAAATCAGCAACCATGTCTATAAAAAGTTATGATACACCAGAAACACATTAAAATAGCCTTATATGAATACACAGTATGTCTCTGGTGATAATACTAGCAGTGTGCCTAGTGCACATGATTTTATTTGCATGAAGGGCTAGCAGAGTTCTGCTTCTTTTGATCATGTGCATGGTGGAAAATTGACCAGATTAATGTTCTCTTGACAAACTGAGATTTTGGGTACTGTGAGCAGTGTTTTAATGACCAATGTAAACAAATCCTGTGTTTTTAGCTGGCAGTGAAAATGGCTCTGAAGCTGTATACAGGAATGAAATATAGGCTGTGTTTGAAATATGTTGAGAATAGAAATAAGAGAAAGGCAAGCAGTAATTTTAAAGCATTTGTTGTAATTTTGTGTCATCTTAGATGTCCTTTTAAATTTGTTTTCTTCTTTTTTTTAATAGAATATTTCCTATACTCAAACTCAGCCACAAACCCCAGGAAAATGTATTTTTAAACTTCCTTAAGAAATGCAGTATGCCCTGTTTCTTACGGGAGGAAATCTGGCTCAGCAGTGCTGCCAGGTAGCAAAGAGCTCCCATCATTTAATGAAGAGGCTGCCATGAAGGGACACGTGGCTACCCTTCCTGCTGTAAGAAAGCTACCTTTTGTTACTTGAAAGCACTTTTCACTCATGGGTTCAGACAGAAACCTACCCAGAGTTTTCTTCCTCAGGATTAATCTCCATTTCTGTGATGTTAGAGAACTCCGTAACTCAGGCGGAGAAACAGAAACTAGCTGTGAGGAGTCCAGAGATTTCAGTAAAACATCATTCAGATGGAAATTATTTGGAATTCCTAGAAAATACAGGACAATTATTTTGACAGCTTTCAGAGCTAACCAAACTGTAGAGACCTCCAGGTGCTCACCCAGTCCTAGAGCACAGAGTTTAGCTAACTAAATGATGATTTAGCTAACCAATGATGATTTTTAAGCAAAATCTCCTTGCTCAAAATAGGCGTATCCATGTTTTCAGGACCTGAGAGGCAGGTTGCAGTGACAACTGGGTAAGAACAAGAATGTTCTCCCATATTTAACAGAAAACCTGCACTAATCTCCAGAATGATGAAATAGAGAAGAACCTCCTGACCTACTGGCAGGAGCAAACAGAAGCTTCTGCCTCTGCAGTTTACTGAATCTGAGACATGGAGATAGTTTGGTGTTGTCATACTGCAACATGCACGTATTCCAGAGTTTCTAGTATCATTGTGGCCTTGAGAAAGGTGAATTAAAGGTTTAATATGTTAAGTTTACTAGATGATCTACTGGCAGTGCTAATTTTCAGTGGAGAAAAAGGAAGTTTTCAATTCTTTCTAAATTTAGGGAGACAATAGATCTGAAAGACTGTTAGTAATTCTGTGGTGTAGGTTTTGAACTTTGCTATATAGTTTGCTATTTTTAATTTACATTCAAGTCACTTAGATTCATTTTGAGGACAGAAAACAGACTAGAAATCCACTGTGGTTTCAAAAGCTTCTTTGAAGTGAAATTTGACTCGTGGTTGCTGCTACTGGTTTTGTAGCTCAAACTGTCTGATGAGTTTCTTAAGTAGATTTATTGAGAATAATTTCTTAAAACACAGTTCTCTCTAGAACACCTATAAAAACAAAACAGATGAAATAAGTTTTAAGAGGGAAAAATAACACTAAAGAATCTAATCATACTTAGTAAGATAGAAAGTTAAGGAAACTATTTAACTTACATCTTTTCCAGCTGTTTAGAAAGGAGAGAATATTGAAACCCAAGTAATTCATATTACTACTTCAGGATTTAGGGCTAGTGTTAAGGGGGGGGGAAAAAAGGGAGGTTTTAAAAATTTGGAGGAAGAAACCTACATCTTATTTCTGAAAGTAAACCAAGGTTACTATCTACACTGTGTATGGTAGAACAACAGCAAGCTGTAGGACATTTAGCGAAAGAGAACAACATAACACAATGCTTGTATGTCACGCTGGCACTGGTCCCCTGTCTGAAAGCTCATGACCCAGTGGCACCTCAGCCCAGGAAGGAACAGCACCATTAACTGCAAAATAACTTCACGGCAAGTAAAATTCCATTTGGTGGAACTGTTTAATTCTAACTCTGCTCCACAAAAGCAAAACACATAAATATACATTTTAATTTGAGTATTGAACTTCTTCCTTACCTCCTCCACATGGAAAAACGTATTGCTCTACTGTCCCATGAATCAATTTTGTCACCCTATATTTTGCTGGGAAAACAAAGTGAAAGTCCTTGTCTAAATTTAAGATTCCTTGCCTTCACTGCAGGCTTCTCAATATAAAGAAAATCTTAGTATATATGCATGTGTATTCATAACAAGTAAAAATTTCCAGGACAATGTTTTAATCAGAATTTAGGAACCACATTTGGATGGTTTCCTGCTTTACAACACTTGGTAAACACGAGAGCTAAGCTAAGCTCAGAGAGCTTGTGTAGCTTTTGCAAACTACGAAGCCAGCTTGCTTCTCCACATCACATAGAGAGGAAAGAAAGGCAATTTTGTGGCAAGGGGAAGAAAACAGGCAGGAAATAGCAGATAAACTGAGACGAGTAATAGGCGCACTAGAAATCTGAATGGGTTTCAGGGAGCCTTCTGTCCTGTGTGTGTGATCTCCCTCTGAGAACTGCCACAGCCCTGCCCCTGCTATCTGCGGGTGGTGCTCCAGGGTCCCAGGAGGTAAGGAACAGCTCCAGCCAAAGCCAGGGTGCCCAGCAGCTGAGGAACTGAATCAGATGGCCAAGTGAGTGACTCTGAATGTCCGTCACACATCAGAAGGGGGAGGAGGAATTAAGAGCAGGCTCAGGAAAAGTGGTTTGTTCCGGTGCCATTTTATAAGTGTGGCAAAGGGCTTGTTTGATATAGTCCAGAGGCAAGTGGGAAATACACCAGCTGGCAGGGACTGTTCCTTCATAGGCAGAGCTAAAAACTAGCAGAATTGTTGTGATCACCTACATAGGAAAACCCCTGAAAATGAAGGTGAATATTTGTATAGATCCATACACACATTCCATTTACTTTTTTTTTTCTTTAGTATTATTTGAAGTGCATGCCATATGGACATTTGACTGTTTTCTGCTAACGATATATATATGCTGCCTGTGATCATTACCCTGGAACAGGAAAATTGGAACTTAGAAAGGATTTTGTTAATAAGCCTTTCCTAAATGACACTTTTACAGTCCACCTCTCAAAGGAGTACAGTGCCAACTTTGTTGTGAGGCAGATGGTAGTGAAAAAGGTGGATGTGACTCTGATCATTTAGCAGGGAAATTAATTTATGTGGTACTAACC
The DNA here is from genome assembly GCA_013400655.1 of Mystacornis crossleyi. Lineage (NCBI taxonomy): Eukaryota > Metazoa > Chordata > Aves > Passeriformes > Timaliidae > Mystacornis > Mystacornis crossleyi. The sequence continues at coordinate 24,529 of VYZQ01041250.1, read as the reverse complement.
AGCCTCCAAATTGGGTTTATTGGCTCATTACGGTTTCTCCAAAACACAAGAGCTTTATGTTTTAAAGAAGCGGAAGGTTATTTTCAGGATATTTGAGAGAATGGTGAAAAAGGTGTATGTGACTCTGATCATTTAGCAGGGAAATTAATTTATGTGGTACTAACCAGCCTCCAAATTGGGTTTATTGGCTCATTACGGTTTCTCCAAAACACAAGAGCTTTATGTTTTAAAGAAGCGGAAGGTTATTTTCAGGATATTTGAGAGAATGGGAGAAAGAGAAAGAGAGAGAGAGAGAGAGAGAGGAGAAAATTGACTGAATGATCAGGATCTGCATTAAAGGTAAGATGACAACTTTAATGCAGATTTCAGTGAAGGACTGTGTAGATCAGCCAAAGAATGTTGAAGAAATTCTCCTGTCTGGTAGTGAAATGCATCTTTATCCACCTTTGACCGTTGTAGTATGAGTGTTCTTAGATTATTATCATTGTGCTTTTGGCATGGATACACAAAGTAAATGAAATGCACCATGGTCTAGCATTACAACATATAGATGTTTCCCTATTCTTTTTTATAAACAAAAAATGTGGATGTCCTTATAGCAGAGTCACATC
>VYZQ01041248.1:0-11626 GCA_013400655.1 Mystacornis crossleyi | reverse complement strand
AGGCGCAGAAGCAGGCTCTCCCTATTTGCTAAACGGTGAGCTGGCAGGGAAGAACAGCCTGACTGAAAAAGAAACTTTTACTGGAACTCATGGAATAAAAGAGATTTTATGACCTTTGGGAGATGGGGCATGCAACTCAGGCAAAGTACAACAATGTTGTTAGGTCACGTAGGGAGAAGATTAGAAGGGCAAAAGCTCAGCTAGAACTCATTCTGGCCAGTGCTGTGAAAGATAATAAGAACTGTTTTTATAAATACATTAACAACTAAAGGAGGCCCAAGGAAAATCTACATCATTTATTGGATATGGGGGGGGAAATTGTCACCAAGGATGAGGAAAAGGCTGGGTTGCTTGATGCTCTCTCTGCCTCAGTTATTAACAAAAAGCCCAGTTATCCTCAGGGCAGCCAGCCCTGGTAGACAGGGATGGGGAACAGGATCAATCCCTGCTCCAGGAGGAAGTAGTTGATGACCTACTGTGCCGCTTGGACAATCAGAAGTGTGTGGGACTGGATGGGATTTGCCCAGCGGTACTGAGGGAGTGGAGGAAGACATCAGCAAGCCACTCTCCATCATTTATCGTCAGTCCTGACTAACCAAGGAAGCCCCAGACAACTCGATGTTGGCCACTGTGATGTCCATCTACAAGAAGATTCAGAAGGAGGATCCAGGAAATACAGGCCTGGGAAGGTTATGAAACAGATTATCTTGAGTGCCATCACACCGCACATACAGGACAATAAGAGGATTGGACCTACCCAATGTGGGTTTAGGAAAGGAAGGTCCTACTTGACCAACCTCATCTCCTTTTATGAGCAGGTGGCCTGCCCAGTGGAGGAGAGAAGGACTGTGGATGCTGTCTACCTGGACTTCAGCAAAGGCTTTGATAATGTCTGCCAGAACATTCTTCTGGAGAAGCTGGCAGCTCATGGCTTGGACAGGGGCTCTCTTTGCTGCGTTAAAGCAAAGACTGGACCCAGAGAGTGGTGGCGAATGGAGTTACACACAGTTTGTGGCCTGTCACTAGTGGGGTTCCCCAGGCCTTAGTACTGGTGCCACTCCTGTTTAACATCTTTATCAGTGGTCTGGATGAGGGGATTGAATGCACCCTCAGTAAGTTTGTAGGTGACACAAAAGTGGGCAGGAGTGTTGATCTGCTGGTGGGTAGGAAGACTCTGCAGAGGGATCTGGACAAGGCTGGATTGATGGGCAGAGGCCAATTCCATGAGGTTCAGCAAGGTGAAGTGATGGGTTCTTGTGTCACAACTCCAGACAGTGCTACTGGCTGGGGAAAGAGTGGCTGGAAAGCAGCTCAGTGGAAAAGGACATGAGGGTGCTGTTCATCAGTGGCTGAATGTTAGCCAGCTGTGTCCAGGTGGCCAAGAAGGCCAGTGGCATCCTGGCCCGTATGAGCAATAGTGTGGCCAGCAGGACCAGGGCAGTGATGGGCCCCTGAACTTGGCACTGGTGAGGCCACATCTTGAGTTCTGTGTTCAGTTCTGGGCCCCTCACTACAGGAAAGACATTGAGGGGCTGGAGCATGTCCAGAGAAGGGCAGTAAAGCTGGGGAAGGATCTGGAACCCAAGTCCTGTGAGGAGCTGCTGGATGAGCTGGGGTTGCTTAGCCTGGAGAAAAGGAGGCTCAGGAGAGACCTTATCGCTCTCCACAACCACGTGAAAGGAGGGTGCAGCCAGGCGGGGGTCAGCCTCTTCTCACAAGAAACCAGTGACGGGACAAGAGGATGTAGGCTCAAACTGTGCTACGTGAGGTTCAGGTTGGACATCAGGAAGAATTTCTTCATGGAAAGGGTTGTCGAGCCATTGGAATGGGCTGCCCAGGGAGATGATGAAGTCACCAAACCTGGAGCTGTTCGAGAAACAACTGGACACGGCACATAGTTCTGTGGTTTAGTTGACAACTAAACTTCTATCTAAGGTCGGACTCAGTGATCTTGGAGGTCTTTTCCAACCTTAATGATTCTATGATTAAATTCCCATGTTAAACAAAATCAATAAGGCAGAATTTAGCAGATGATTTCCATAGCAACCAAAGCTCATATAACAAATTCAGGATGATACTGTATAATAACTGGAGAATCAAGCAGAAAAGGATTCTGTCTAATGAGGCACAGTCCTGCTCAGATTTTTCCTGGAAGCTGTGCAGCATGACGGTGTCTTAAAGTGGATCAAGGGCAAAAATCTGTAGTGGAGAGTTCTTCAGTTACTGGATATTTCTCATACAGTGTTTAAATACTTTGAGTAAGGTTTTATTTAAACTTTAATATGTTAGTGCTAGGCCTGAGAAAAGGTCCTTTTAGCCAAGCAGCTTTGTCTAGTGGTTACCTTCTGTAAAGGAAGAGCATAAGAGTCGGAAAAGTATGTGATGACACGTTCCCAGCTCAGACTAGATTCTGATGAGGGATTTCTTTGCCCATATGGACTTTTGCCTCATGAATTTTCAGGTCATCTTTGGGCCAAATATCTTCTCTCCACAGTATCTTGTTGGCAAGGAGTTCCATGGCTGAACAAGTTCCTTTAGGAGAAGAGGCATTTTTTATTTATGTTAAATCTGCCATGTGCTGGGTTTTACGTTGTAAAAGCCTGTGAATATTTATTCATTGTCCCAGATGTTTGTAGTTTCAAGAGATAGGGTTTATATCCTACAGGATTATAGGCTAAGATTTTGATTTCGAGCCCAATGCATCAATATTCCCTCCACTTACGTAAATATTGCTCATTGACTGTTGTGAAGTCACTCAGATATTTAAAATGTATCACTTACAAATTTTGTACATACATAGGAGTAAAAGAAAGTGTTTGTGAGCTAAAATATATCTGTTTGCAAGTATTATAAAGGTTGCTTAAAGTATTGTTTTGTTAAAGTAGCAGAAGATGGCTGAATACAAATGAAATCAAATGTAATCTGAATAATCCACATACATAAAAATATTTTTTCTTGTGGTTATTGTTACAATTTAAGGTTTAAGATAGCCACTGGAGGGCTCTCTGATCTCATGGTAAATGACAAGCTTATCTTTCAAAGCCAGTACTCGCAGGTTTTGATTAAGGCACTATTAATTGGTGTGCTTCCATTTGAAGAAGACTGAATGATAACAGAATTTTTGAGGATAATGGGCAGAGAACACCTACATTTTCGTCTCAAAAGAATAGCAATTCTTGTGCTTATTACCTGTGTCACAGTGTGGGAACATTTACAAAAGTTTGGAAGGCAGGAGGATCTAAATGTCATAAAATGAACATAAAGGACCAGAGTTCCCACCCCATTACTGTAAAAAATATGAAATGTCTTCCTGTCAGACAGAAGGGTTTCCCCATTTTGAGGAACCACCTACACACGTGACAGATTTTCCCTTCCTTTTTCCATTCTGTGTGTGGCACCAAAGCTTCAGTGATGTGTCAGGCCCAGGGCTGTGGTCTTTTTGGACCACTGGTTGAACTGGGATGAAATACAACACATTTAATTGGTGTCAGTTTTTCCTGGCATTTTGAATCAAGCCTTTATTTTATTTGAGTTAAACAGAACTTAGTTTTCAGAAACTTTGGGAACAGTTAATTCTGCTTACACACACTAATATTTTTGTATTTTTCCCCAGCCTGAATCTTTCCTTTGTCTTTTTGGGTTTTAAGTATTTTTCTTCGATATCTAGTCCTATCCCTGATATAATAAATGGTGCTAAATGGTTTATATTAATTATGAGCATCTTCCTTAAGTTCACAGCAGTACTTACCACTCTTCTGTGGGATAAACATGTGCTGTATGAAATACACTCTTCCTAAAGTGATTTTGCCAGTCATTTGTGGTTATCTCATTCTTTCTGTTCCTGTAAGAATATATTATCCCAGAACTTCACTCAGTCTGTTGCTTTACTTTAAGGAAACTCATCTAATTTGTTGTTCTCCAGTGGTCATTTTCAGCTTGGCCTGTTTCAAAATAGTTTCCTTGCACTGAGTAGCTTTTTGAATTCTTCCCCATGATTTTGGATCCTGCATTTTGCAAGCTAATGCTGGTTTTTTTGTTTGTTTGTTTAATTCCCTGCTTATATGTCTCCACTTCAAGAGTTCCCAGTGACTTCACTCTTTCTTTGTTTTAGGTACTGAAAAGTCATCTATTGCAGGGGATACACAAAATTTTGATTTTGTCTTGGCAGCTAAACCTCTTCTATAATTCACAACTAAGTGTATATATATTTCGTTTCTTAGTGCTCAACACATCTTCCTTCCAATTTCCATCAGATTTTTAGTCATTCATGTAAAGAAAAATACCAATCAATTAAATTCTTTCATTGTACATTATCATGCAGTATCTGCACAGAAAATAATGTAACAGTTACAACATAGATGGGAAGAAGATTCTACCTGGAAATATGTTTTGTCAGAATCTGTCTTTCCTCCTTCTCAGACTGAAAACGTACATCAAATTAACCTTTGCATTTCATTCAGGACATTTGTTCTTGGGGCCATCTTACAAATCTAGTACGAAATGAGCCTTCTTCAGATATCTTCACCTCTAAAAATGGCATATGTTGGAAATATGTTCAGTTTGAAATATTTTCCTGTTTTTACAGCAGATTGCCTCTGCCCTAAACTATTAGTTTTCCTCAGAATAGCCTTGATTGAAGTCTTCTTTGGCTGTAGTTGAATCTTAGATCATTACATGCATGCATTTACAGGCTTACCTTTAAAAATAAAAAAAAAGTTCAGCAAAATCACAGAAAAGAAACACAGCAAACTGATTCATCTTGCTTTACAGGTATTAAAACATACTGCCTTTTCGTGTTTTTAGCGGAATATTAGTGGTGTTGTCATGGATACTGAGTCAGGTCCTGTTTTGCCATCTTGCAGATGTGCTAAAAATGGGATTTTCCCTTCCCACCTCTTAACTATTCATATGAACTCGATTGAAATCAGTGAAAAGTCTTTAGCCATCTCAGCAGATTTTGGACTAAGATATAAGTGAACAATAGAATGTCAGCACGTTTGGTTTCATAATATTCTTCAAGTAGTTTTACATCTTATTCCACTGTTGATAATTAGATGCACGTTGTGAGCTTTCCCTCATGCTGGAGCACACCAAACTGCAAGGTTCTGCTGGCTTAGTCTGGTAGTGCAGCTCCTGCACCTTGATGTTCCTCCCAGGAACATATCATCACTGTAAGAGAGACATGCAGGCTCAAAATATTAGGCCTCAGGGCCACCTTTTTTTGAAAATAATTTAAAAAACTTTTATTTTGGGGGCGTCATCTTTTTATCAGAGATTCAAAGCATGGACTGACTGCAGATCTGGAAACAATTCTTGTATACAGTGGTGTTTTCGTGATGGTTTGTGAGTCGTGGGAACATGCCTCCCTTTGGGTGGACGTGACTGTGGTGGCTGAGTCAGTGCAGCTGCTGGTGACCCCTTCCCACTGGTGACAGTGGTGGGAAGAGGTTCCCAGGCAGCACCATGAGGAGAATGTGCTGCGGTCAAGCCTAGCTTGCAGGAACTGCTTCTAGCTGGGTCTGGCCTGAGCTGCAGTTCCCTCTGTGTCCCAGGCAAGCCTGTGCCTGGCCCAGGACCCTAAACCTGCTGTCTGTGTCACCACGCTGGACTCCCAGCACTCCTTCCCTCAGGGAGCTGTTGGTCCTTGCTTTTCCCTGACACTAACCTTTTTCAGCTGTATCTTAGAACTGTCGTATCTTTAATACCTCCTTTTTTGTCTTTTACTCTAAATTCAAACTGTGCTAGAACTTTGTGCCAGCTTACAGAGGGAGCTAGAGGTATTTCAGTTTCCCTTCTCCCCCAGCCATTTTTCCAACTCAACCTCCCTTTTGTGATGCTGGAATCACCTGAATTTCTGGCACAGCAATACCACTTTTGACCCACTGGTCCCACTCATGCTACCAGCTGTACAGCACAGAGCTAGAACCCTCATGACTCTCCCTGCCTTCAGCCTCAGGACAGAGGTTATATGATGCACTGATTCTCAAAATACTGGTGGTAGTTCAGACTTTATGAATTGTCTATTAAAAAAAAAACAAACTAAAAACCCCTTTATTTACTGCTGGCTGTGTTGATTTTCATTTTAGATGAAACATTAAAGGCTGTGGGAAACAATAGCTTGATTCTTTGTGAAGGCAGAAAAAAATACTGTTAATTTGTCTCTTTACATGCCTTCTGGAATGAAGTGCTTGGTAACATAACCGCTTCAGTGCAAGTGTTTGACAGGCAGAGGGGTAGGAATGTGTAAGCTTGATTCATATTTTCAGCTGAATCTGCGTTCTGGAACTGTGCATACATCTATGCCTGTGGGATGTGCCTGCCAGAATGCATCCTGGGCTCTCCATTCCTGTATGGCACAGACCAAGGACTGGCCAAAATGTGTCATAAATTTATCCTCTATGGAAATGACAGTGGGCGTTGAAATGGCAGACACATTTTTACTGAACTGCAATTTGCAACACACAGTTGCCGCACTCAGAAAAACCTGGTCAGAGCTTCCCCTTTCAGGCTCCTCATAAATTATCTTATTTATTTACCTCACGTAAGGTAAATAAATTACATTATAAATTGATATATTAGGATCACTGCTAAATCTTTGGTATGTGTAGCTTTCCTATAGAGTATAACTTTACTATCAAATCCTTCAGTTATATGCAGAAACAACTGTGTTAGATGTTTTAACTGCTCTTGGTTTGCAATTGCAATATGGTAAGGCTATAAATCTGTAATAATACTTTTTAAAGAAGCCATAAAATGTATACAGCTTTGAGAATGTACTTTGGTTTTGGACTTAAAAATCTCTTTTGGGAAGATACAAGAAATAAAAATGGGAGTCAGGGGGGTGTGTTTCAGGACATTATGTAAACTAATTGTTGCTTGAGATGAAGTCACTTTATTTTTTGGTGTTACACAACCTCCTTACAAAAATTACTCTGCTTTGGGTTGACAGTATTATACTTGGAGTTTGAGACTTGGCAGATAGGAAACATTTCATTGCATTTAAGAAGAAATGGATTTCAGAGACCTTGTGTTGTCAGGTCTACCATTTTGTACATATGCATAATGCAAAACAAATCTGAAATGAGTCCTGTTGGAAAAATGCAGAAGACACTGTTTTATTACTATTATATATTACTGTCATATATGGGGTGGGTTTGCAGCTGAAAGAAAATTAAACAGTAAGTATGAACTCAGACTATTATCCAGCCTGAAGGCAGGAGATGGAGCTCTTTCTCCGTGAGCTCCAGTTGGCAGAAATGTGCAAGCATAGTATGGATTTAGATGTGTGCTTTTACTTGTGAGAAGAAAGGCTACATATGGGATTAGTGCTCTGGCTTGATCCTGCTGTTTTCTCCTGCTTGATATCCACTACTAATCTGTGCTGCTGCAAAGAAGCCCCCAGTGAAGATAGGGTTACTTGGATTTTTAGAAGAACAAGAGCAGTCTAAACAGTGTAGCTGGTCATCTAGGTCTTTGATGACAGAGGTGGACTTTCATAAAGACAAAACCAGTATGTGCTTTTGAATTTCCAGCCAGATTAAGCTGTTGTCTCTCAAAATTAATCCTTATGTGTATTATTTGGTTTTTAATGACATTGATCGTTGACGTCAGTAGTTGGATGCTATGCAGTGAAGTTTAGACTTTGAAATTACCTGTTCACACTTTGAGAGCACTGGAACTGTATTTTAAGTCACAAAATGTGTTGCATCTGTGAAATACTAAATTGGCTTTCATTAGGGACCCTTTTTTCACTCTCTGTGTATTATAGTTTTTTAATGTAAAACATATATATAATTAACAAGTCTATGAAATCTCAAAATAGTATCTCTGGATACTAGTGCTATATCTCTGGAGTATTTTTCTGACATTATTGTGCATTTTTTAAATGTCTTAGTTATGCCTGAGGAGTCTGAAAACTTCCATCAATATGTCTTATAGTATAGCAAGCGTTACCATGGTACCTTTTAACATTTTTTCAATCAGCATATGGAGCCACAAGGGGAGAAAAAAAGACTTGAGAGAAGAATTTTGGAATGGCATAATGCTAAAATAAACCTGTTATAAAAAATGTTCCATATGATTGATGATAAATTAAAGGAAACAGTCCTGTAATGTATCATCTGTTAGTTAAACATGTGCTCTCATTTATTTAATCAGTTCATAGCCAAAACCAATTACCACAAATTAGCAACAACAAATGACAGCCTTTAATTAACTTGAAGCTATATCCCCTTATTTAAGCCCTTATATCCCCTTATTTAAGCCAGTATCTGGAAAAGTGGAAAAAATTAAACTTCAGGGTATTCAATATTGTACTTTCTGAAAAGGTAAAATTGAAAGAGAGCCACTGGACTGAATGTAGGAAGTAGGAATGTGGTGGTTTAACATTGTCATAGAATTGGTTTGCCAATGCAGTCAGCTCCTTCCTGGAGATGTGGGATGTGAGAGGGAAAAGGTCTTCCTGAAGGGTATTAAGTGGTAGCAAGGCTCCTCACCAATCAGCTGAAGACTGATACAGCTGCTTAAACAAATCCATAGTTTACCCATATTTTCCAAAGCACATATTCCTCATGACTGCTGAAATACAGCACTTTGTCCTCTTTCAGAGAACCTTGTAAAATGTGAGTTTTGTGAAGCTTTCAGGAGATAAGTTAAGTAGTAAGGCTTTAAATATGTTGCTTTTTTTAAAATATAGTCAATCATATGATTGAGTTTTTATAAATAAAACATGTTAGATGAAGACATATGGTTTTATGAGTAGGGAATGTTTTGTATATTCCAGTTTCAACTTGTAACAGGATAAGGATGTGTTTTGCTCCAACTGTTGCTCAAGATGAAGCTTTTTTGTACCATAAATCCAGCAACTGAATGTTGAATCTACTCTCCTATGGCAATTCAAAGCACAAGAGAATTTAGGCAGTAAGAGGATCAGATTATTTTTGCCCGTGTGTTTGGCTCACGGTGGCGGTGGTCAGGCGAGCAAAGAACGCCACGACACTTCGCACTGATTGTACAAAAGTCAGAAGCTCCNTTCATACAACACATAACCTTCAAAATCTTCGCATCCACGCCCATGAGCCAAAAGCAAAAAAGCTATAGCTGCATGGTTTTGCAACATGGCATGGCGCGCGGACTGGACATCAGTTAACAATCCCGCCAGGGCCGCTGACGTTGCATTAGTTTTCTTTGCCAGTCAGCAGCCTAATTTATCAAGCATTGCTAAAGCTTTCACTGCTGCCACCCCAGGGAGAAAGAGAGATGAAATCACTCATTTCCCAGTTGTCCAAAATTCCACATTATCTTGACAATCTGGTGAAAATTGGGAAAGGGCTCTCTAATGACAGTGTAAGGGGGATGTATATCTCTGGGCTATAGATACATTCAGAAGAAACATAGTCAGTTGCCCAGAAGTGCAGGGTCCACCCATCAGATTTGAAGGACGGCACGCCCAAGCCCTATCTCACATATTAGAAAAAGCCCGGGGAGCAGCTGCCTCGAAGGTGATTATTTTCAAATGCAAGCCTAAGCTCTGGGTACACCAAGCAAACATCGCCATACCAAGGCTGCAGTGGTAAAACATCCTGCGTTGAGCCCTCATAAAAACCTCCCTATGCATAGGAGGAATTAAATTTCATGCAAGCGTGTGCGTGAATAGAACCTAGAATGTTAGTGTCTTGTGGCTCAACCCATCTCTCAGCAGGTAGTTAACCTTTCTCCTGAACCGTCTGTCCCATTGGCAAGATTTCTCAACAACGTTTCACTGCTNTAATTTATCAAGCATTGCTAAAGCTTTCACTGCTGCCACCCCAGGGAGAAAGAGAGATGAAATCACTCATTTCCCAGTTGTCCAAAATTCCACATTATCTTGACAATCTGGTGAAAATTGGGAAAGGGCTCTCTAATGACAGTGTAAGGGGGATGTATATCTCTGGGCTATAGATACATTCAGAAGAAACATAGTCAGTTGCCCAGAAGTGCAGGGTCCACCCATCAGATTTGAAGGACGGCACGCCCAAGCCCTATCTCACATATTAGAAAAAGCCCGGGGAGCAGCTGCCTCGAAGGTGATTATTTTCAAATGCAATGCCCAAGCTCTGGTTACACCAAACAGATGCATCGCCATACCAATGCTGCAGCTGTGAAACGTCCTGCATTATGCCTTTATAAAAACCTCCTCGTGCATAGGAGGAATTAAATAACTCACAAGCGTGTGCACGAATAGAACCTAGTATGTTAGTGTCTTGTGGCTCAACCCATCTCTCAGCAGGTAGTTAACCTTTCTCCTGAACCGTCTGTCCCATTGGCAAGATTTCTCAGCAACGTTTCACTGCTCAGCGGCACGCCTACCAAACCTGTTTGGAAGGGAGAGCGTGGTTTGGCAAGTGACAAGCATACAGAGGATTGGTTTAAAGCATTAGCTAAAGTCAGCCAAGTGTTTCCTCTTGGCAGTGGGGGCAGCAATGCCTCTCCTCTTTTGCTGCAGAGGTGTCAGTGGCTGTTACCACCACAGCCTCAAGTTGCTTCATTGTCTCCTGTAGTCTGGTCGCGCTGCAGGTCTGTGGTTGCAGATNATTCAGTGGTACATGAGAAAATCGCTGGAATGCCATGGTCACGGCTCTTAGTTCAACAAGCTGGGCAGAGCCTGACTCATGACCCTCCAGCGCCTGCTATCCGTAATCATCCTTTCAGGTGACGATGGCCTTTTCAGTTTTCCCTGACCTGTCTTTAAAGACCATAGGTCCTTGCAGTGGCACACGGCTATTTTTTGGATGCAAAGACAACGAAGTTGACTTTGCCAACTGCAATAGTTTTTGACTGGGCAAATGATAAGCAATTTGTCCCCAAAACCTTTGCAGTGCTGCCTGCTGTGGAGTGCTATTGGCAAAGCTCCACTCAATATAGTCTTGTTGTACTGGAAGTACAATTTTTTCTGGATCTTTAGCCATGAGTTGCACACATCGGTGACAGCACTTGATTATTAACTGAGCAATTAGTTCAAATCATGAGGATACTGTCTTTTTTGGTTGGTGAGGTAAAAATACCCATTCTAGAATGTGCAGCGGGTCAGGCCACTGGTCATTCCACTGGCCAAAGATACCTGCCAGGTGAAGATCTGGAATGGTAATAAAAACAGTGGTATCAATGGAAGGATCTATTGTGTGAACTTGTCATGTGGAAATTTCTTGCTGGACCTCGTCCAGCGCCTGCTGTGCTTCAGGAGTCAAGGTCTGAGTCTTAGTCGAGTGAAGGTCGACTGAATTTAGATCAGGGTCTCCTTTCAGTGTATTGAAAAAAGGAGACAGCTGCGCTGTGGTTAGTCCCAAATAGGGGCGTAACGAATTGATGGTGCCTAACAATTTTTAAGCATCATTTAAAGTTTTGATAGAATTCTGAAACTGTACGTTTTGATCCTATCTTGTTCACTACAAGATTCTGACCCCCAAATATTTTCCAGGAGGGTGCTGCTGCACCTTTTCTGGAGCTACTTGCAACCTGTACAAATGCAAGGCGGCAAGCAGCTGAGGTTGTATTCTCTGCAATTCTTCCTGAATTGATGTTGCCACCAGTGTATCATTCATATAATAATAGTGATGCCCTAATGATTTTTGCCTTTTCATATATTCCT
>VYZQ01041245.1:22094-33444 GCA_013400655.1 Mystacornis crossleyi | reverse complement strand
TGAACAGTAATGGAAAATTATGCTTTGGCACTGACTCACCCTTCTTTCATGTTGATACTGATCTGGACAAGCAATTCTTACTTTTTCTAACCAGATCATTTCTTCCAAATTTTATCTTTACCTGCCTGTGTGATGTAAATACATCTTGTTAATCAGTCTTCCTAAATTAATCCTTTTCAATAATTTTATAATTTTTAGCACTTTTTTTTTCTACATCCATAGCTATGTTATCATGATTTCACATATCACCCTGGATCCCAAGAGATATGGCAGTTTAGAACAGTTAATGATCTGTTTCATAATTATCCGGAACAGAATACTGTGTATATTGGCACACGGCAATACATTTAAATACTCAGAAGCTAGGAAGCCCATATGTTTGAGTTTTCTACTTAGAGGTGTATACTGGCAGAATTTCTTACATTTGCTAATTTATCTCAAAGTTCTGACTTTACTAGGTAGATTAGAAACAAAGCACTGAACCTTGTCTCAGCCTACATTCACTTCAGTCACTTTCGTCTGGTCTCCACACCTTCATCACTGTCTCTCTTGAGTTTGCAAAGAGGATGGCCCCCTGAGTGTGGAAGGAGATGTAGCTCAGCTTTAACACGTGTGTGTGGGCCCTGGTGGAGCCTGGGCACTTCAATCAGCTGTGGGTTCACAGAAAAGAATTACACATAAATCAAGTCAGGTACAGAGATTCAAGCAGCGTTGCAAATGCAGTGCTTGAAAACTCAAAACACTGGAGACAGATTTTTTGGTTTAGCAAGAGTTTGGGTTCTGCTGAAACAGGAGCAGCTAGGGAAGATGAATAAGCGTGTAAATTATCTGAGACAGAGTTTGGTTGTCATCATGAAGTTTCCTCTGCCTGATCAGTTGTAATATGTTCTTTTGGGAGACCCAAGACAAAGCAGAGTGTCTGTTCCCACCTCTCCTCTCTGTCTTTGCAAAACCTCTGCCACTATTAGCCTTCCCCAGTATTTGCATATTTTTTTTCTTTTTTAAATCTCAGAAGTATACTAGTGCTGGTAAATATGCTAGCTGCAATCACTGCATACCAAGGACAAAATTGTGTAAGTGTGTTAATTAGAAATCCAAGACATTCTGAGTGCTTCACATGTGAGGTAAGACTTTCTCCTCACAGAATTAGCACCATTATCCAGTTAAGCAGAAGGGAGATTTATTTGGACCTACACAGAAAAACAATTTTTAATGTCTTCATCACACATGTACTGAAAGCAGGTTTAATGTAGTGTGTGAATTGTATACTGAGATATAGTAAGGTTTTTATCCAAGAAATCAATAAAAGAACAAAGAAATTATTTAAAAGTTCAGTGAATATCACCTTATATCTATACCTCTACCATGATTTATATTGTGTTACAGAAAACAAACATGCAGGTTATGAAATACAAGTCTCTGTTCATATTATGCAAAGTACTAAAAAATGCAAAGCATTAAATTTCATGAATAGTAGCATACATCACATAAGAAAAAACATACAGACGTTAAGAAATTCTTTGTTCTGGGAGATACATTTTGTCTATTACTTCCTCATTCTATTTTTATGGATAAATATTCTGATGTTGTTTTTATTCTAGATTGACATGTTATGTTGGTTAAGCTTATAGTTAGTCTTCCTTTTGCTATCAAAATCATAGCACAGTAAGCTAACTAAAGCTCACATTTTTATTATTTTTTTCTGTACTGAAGAGAAAAGCTTATGCTGAATCTGGTAAAATTAAATCAAAACCAAACTAAATAAGCAGAAAATATAATCACGCTATGATGCGAGACAACAGCCTCCATATAGTTTGAATTCAATGTTTCTTAGTTCATTATTACAGAGCTTTACATTCACTTTATGTTATATTTTATATGTGCTAACATTTTATTTCTCCTAGCTAGTTTATATTGTTAAGGTTAAAGTCATGGTGTCAGCTCTGCAAAGGTGTAGGAAACTCAAAGGGTATGTGAATCCCTGGGTTTTAGGGATATCTGGTTTGAGTGAGAGCACTGGATGAGTAGTTTACTCACTAGTAAATAAAAACAAGAGATAGGAAAAGTAATAAGTAAATACACATAATGAATCAGGAGATAACACAGAGCATAACAAAGATAAGAGCTCCCATGCCACCTATGGCTGAGCCATTGACACAGTCGCTCAAGTGTCACCATGAAGGAGCTCAAATATAACTTTGATAGGAAGGGGGAAGCTAGATTTACCATGGGACTCGTGGGAATGAATAAATGTTTTAGATGATATATCAGGGGCCTGGTGGATTATCCAAAACTTGGTAGGGGATGTTTTAAAAGGAATGTGTGAAAGTGCAAAACAACTATGGGATGCTTAGAAGAAAAATGAAAAGTGGGGAAATGGAGGGAGAAATTTGGATCAGGGAGGAACAATAGAGAAGTGGGGAAAGGGGAATACAATATCACATTTTAGCAGGATGCTGACAGTACTTTTTCCTTGGCCAAGCACTGTGCCAGTAATATTAAACTTACAAGTTTTGTAAAGCTTACTAAAGCCTCTTGCTATTTTTTATGTGATTTAGCCCCTATTTTCTATGTGGTTTAGTTCACTATGCTGTGTGCATGTGAACGTCAAGGTGGACTAACTTGTATGTAGGAGACCACACAAACTCAGGCTGCAGGGGAATACCTGCTCTAGCACATGGAGCACATCATTCTCCTTCTCTGACTGTGGTGTTCCCTCTGCTGCTTCTCACCCTTTCTGTTCTGTCTGCCTCTGCCTGTGTGGCATTTTCTGCCCTTTCTTAGACATGTTTCCACTGAGGTGCCATCAGCTTGAATGACGGGCTCAGCTGTGCCCTGGGGTGTGCCCATTGGAATGGGATGGAGCTGGCTGTGTCCAGCACAGGGCAGCCCCAGCCTCTCCTCCCTGAGGCCATCCCTCAGCTCCAGCTGCCAGCACCTTGCTACGTATGGCCAGTAAACCTTCCTAGTTTATTGCAGGTAAATACAAATCTCATTCCTGAACTTAAATCAGATGCCTCATGTATTGAAATAACTGAATGTGCAACACTTTTTAAGGAAAGCTGCAAGCTTTTAACTACGATATACCATAAAAGTGTGTCTAATGTCTTACATAGTGCTGCATGAAGAATAAGGACATTTCAAAATAATTTTTAAAAGACTTATTCTGTATTCAAATTTAAAAGATAATGCGTGAGTAAAATAGTCATATTGCAAGATATAAATTACCTGTAAAGTACTATGTGATTTTATCCATAGAGACAAAAACGCTTTTACATGCTCATCCTTGGGAATTTCCAGTTAAGAAGAGATATAGCTATGCTCTCATTTCTCAAAAGTGAGAGCCTGACTGCTGTTATCTTTCCCCTTGTAGCTTGGGACAAAATCAAAACAATAAGATGCTCAGCATATCCTGCTCCTAGTTTCCCCTTTCTCCCAAAAGGAATTCACATTACCGTGTACTTCGTGTCCAAGATAAAATACTGAAATTTCGTATAATAGAAGAAAGTATTTTGATGCCACAGACAAAGTATTTTCAAAGTCCTTTATGCATGGTTAAGTAGGCAGTATCTCTTTTTGAGCTAACTAAAAAGTGAAGGGAGAAAGAAAGCATTTGTTTCCCAAAGGTAAGCACCTACCTGTAGCTCCAAATAAGACGCGTGAGACTATAGCTCCAGGTACAAAGCACTCTGGGAGTCAGTTGCTGAGTTATTCCAAAGAAACTGAAAGGTTGTTTCAGTTCATTTCCTTAAAAAAACCCCAAAATACTACATTAGTGCACTTGTGTTGCTATAGGGAAATCTGCCTCCTGTGTCTCAGCAGCCTACATTACAGCTCACCCCATGTGGTGGGCTGCCCACACATGTGCATAGGTCCTCTGGGCTTCTCTTCAAGCTTTCTTTGCCACTACATTGGCAAGAGTGGAAAGACTGGAGACCCTGTGAAGATAAAAGCAGGATCAATTTATCTCTGGAGTTCTAAGGTAACCGAATTTCTTTTACTCGTTTCTATTGATGTAGAATAACCTCCTCAACAGAGGCCTGGGTGTGCAAAGGGAGTTTTTTCAGTATTATACTTTTGTACATTTTTAAGGCTATTTTGGAATATTTTTACTTTTAATATGCAAGAAATTATTTTCTTTTCACATTTCTTTCTAATGAAACCAACAAAAGAGGGACTGTTACTTTTTCTTTTGAAGACAACTTTGGACTTTCTTGTGTAATGTTAATAAGACATTATCTGTACAGTAGTGTAAAAGTAAACATCATGCAGAGTGGCCAAATAACAGCAAAAAGGAAAATTCCTAAACCACTATTTTATGAGCCTACTTTTAAAAACTACTTTTTCTTGGGTGGTAGAGAGTAATAGCGTAGAAATCTTCGTTCAGTCCAAATTACTTTTAACACTCATCAACATTCCTTAAAAATAACAGAGTTAACTATAACTTTGAAGGAATTCAACATGATAAAAAAGGACGATTCACACACCTGGTTAAGGAATGTGTTGACTAAAACAGAATGCCTACAAAATACATAAGAACCTGGAATTTTCTTTTTTAAGTCAATTGATAATTGATTAGTATTTTAAACTGTGAATAAGAAAAGTGTATCTTCTGCATTTTATTTACGTTTGCAACCTTTGAAATGATACAATTATGAAAATAAGCATTCATGTCTCTAATATTAAAACAGTAAGCAACCAAAAGCTAGGACCTCCTCTTTCTGTCTATCTAATAAATGTGGCTCTCACTAGTGACACCTCATAAATAAATGATGATTTTTATGTTAAAAATTGTTATTTTCAGTTACTGATTCAAAATGAGTATTACATGTTACAGGAGATTTTCACAGTCCTTAAGTGACTGCACTGCTGGGATGCATTACCCTTGACATTCACCTGTCTAATTATTAGCTGAAAATGTACACAAACAGCCAAAATATTTGGGTTCAGACTCTAAATCAGTAGATTTTTTTTTTTTTATATTTTAGCCTAAAATTGGCAAGTTCTAATTTCTTAGCTGACATGCTTGAAACAGTATGTCACTCCAGATTACAACAGTGTGATATAGGAAAGTAATAAGGTAAGAGACAGGTGATGCAACATTTCTTTCCATTCCAAACAATGGCATGATCTTGGCTGATGTCTCAGTCTGTACTTCCAGAATTTATTAAATGCTTTGGAAGATCCTTATGGCAGTGAATTTGAACAAAAAATGTCAAATACATATAATTTTTAATTGTGCAGAAATATATAAAATCTGATCACTAAATATAATCTTTCTAAGGTGACTTAAAAAAAAGCATGTAATACTCTTGTCAGTCCAAGTACCTCCCAGTTGTGTACATGTAACACTGATAAAACTTATGTGTGAGAGCAAAGCAGTTAATAAAAGAATATGCAATGAAAAGATTAATAGAATTCCTACTAGTATAATGAAAGGTACCTTGAGAACTTTACAGAAAAATTAAGCTCTTTAAAACAAATTTTAATCCTTCATTGAAATGACATTTATTTCCTTTTTCTGATCTCTCTAGCTAAATAAATTATAGTAATTTTTTAAAATATAGCATGCATAATAAAACACAGGAAAAATTTAATTTCTATTAAAGGAAAGGAAAAATCCATAGCAAAGCCTAAAAAAAAATTCCATTAACTGTTTGTTTGTGTTTCATGGCTGTTATTAGACTGGATGGACATCTGCCTTATTTTAAAAGACTGCTGCAAATGTGCAGTTACTTTTGTTTGTAATTTGTCAGTGTTATGTATTTTTCTGTTTGCTTATACTTTATATTTGAGATCATTTAAGAATGACGTGTCCTCTCTCAAGACATGAACTGGCTTGGGCCAAGACTCCGCCTTGGAGACATCCAATGCAGAAGTTTCCAGATGCACTGAATTTACTGTTCATGTATGTCATGCTGTGTGCTATGACACCAACATACAAGCATTGCTGTATAAAACTCTCCAAGAAGAGAAGTTGTGTGCTCCAGTCCTATGGAAGTCAGTGACTTTCATGATAGACTTCAGTGGGTGATTACTCAAGACCCTGTGAGTGTGAGACAAAGGCAATGTGTACATATCTTCTTTTAAAAATCTGTTACACAGTGTCAACAATATTTTATCTAAATTCATTTAACTTTTTTGTAAGATCCACACTTAAAAAGTGAATCATAATACAGATTAGGTACATATTGATTTTAACTGAAGTTGAAAAAATTTGACGGAGTATCTACTTGGCAGTACTATAGACTATACATTTATATACTAGTAGACTATAAATGTCACAGTCAGGCAAATATTTATCTGCAAATAGAAGTTCTCAGGAGAAAAGTTAGTAAGTGAGTTTTCAGTGTTTAACTCCTTTTCAACCCAGATTTTCCTCCCCTTTCATTCTCCATAAATAGATTTTAATGCAAAGCATTAGTTTCTAAATTTTGACAAATGTCTCTCCTTTCATCTTGCAGTTTTCTTTAGTTATAGCATAATTGTAATGTTCAGACAGCACAAAGAAATAAAATCTAGCTGAAAAATTGAGTAGTTAAATTGGAGATAACAAGTTCCTCTCTAAAATAGGACAAAAATCTGAATAGATAAATGGATAAATAGTGGATAAATATGCCATTATTCAAGGATGGTTCCACCACAGGTTAAGTACTGTAGTATTTTCTCTTTGTAGTATTAACTTGTGTATTGCCATCTCTTTATGATAATAAAATTGTCAGTTCTTTAATTTCAGCATATAGTGATATTTTATTGTTATACTTAGTTTTCAGTGAATAACGAGTCTAATTATCCAGATAGTATATGTATAGACATTGTAAAGGTTCAAGCTATTTCTTACTCTAGTATGTAGTATGTTTTTTTTATTATATTGGATATAATTATTATGTAGCCAATATACAGTTATAATAGTGACTGTGTGCAGCAGGTTAGGAAAGGTTATCCTCCCCATCTACTCTGCCCTAATGAGGCCTCATCTGAAGTATTGTGCTCAGCTCTGAACTGCCCAGCTCAACAAAGACAAGGAACTACTGGGAAAGGTGATTTGTGGGACCGGAGCATCTCTCTCAGGAAAAAAGACTGAGAGAGCTGGGCTTGTTTAGCCTGAAGAAGAGACAGCTGAGAGTGGATATTATCAATACTAAGAAATATTTTAAGGATAGGTGTCAACAAGGTGGGGCCAGACTGTTTTCAGGGCACTCCTGCCCAGTGGCAGGACAAGGGGCAATAGGCACAAACAGAAACACAGGAACTTCCACATGAATATGAGGAAAAACCTGTTTATATTGAGGGTGTCAGAGCACTGGAACAGGCTGCCCATAGAAGTTGTGGAGTCTTCTTCTCTGGAATATTCAAAATATGTGTGGATGTGATTCCATACAACCCGCTCTAGTTGAACCTGCTTTACTGGGGGGTTGGATTAGATGATCTCCTGAGGCCACTTTCAGCTGCAACCATTCTGTCATTCTGTGATTCTGTAATAATTGTAGATCAAATTTTTGTCATTTTTAATTTATTAGACCTAGTGAGTCAATAGCCTTGGGTAGTGTAAAGCAAAAAATCTTGTAGGAGAATAGGATAATAGCAGTCTTACTTAGATTAAAAAGCTACACACTTTTAAAAGATTAGATGCTTCATGATATTTTGCACAGGGTATGATTCTTAATTCCACTCTTTTGTGTAAAACAGTAACCAATTCTCTATTTCCATTTCTTATTCCAACTTTTAAATATGACTGAGCTCTTCAGAATCTACTTACCTGCTGTTCTAAAATATCTGGAGTCAGTCTTGCTGTCAAGACCGTTCATGCATTTTATATTAATAGCCACTGAAAAAAAAAAGAAATGACCCTGGGAGTCCCAAAACTAGTGAATAATTAATTTTTTTAAAGTTTAAATAAGAAGTGAGAATCAGCAGAATGGATTTGCTTTTACTTACAGAAAAGAAAATGAATAAGGATAAAATAGAGAAAATGCTAATACTAATGTCAGTTGGAGTAAGATAGGGATGTGTAAAAAAGCTATGCCCAGGAGACAGACTAGTGGGAGAGGAACAGCTCAAAAAAGCATTTATTAAATTGAAAGTATTCAACACAAAAAAAAAAAAAAAAAAAAAAGAGCAAAAAAAAAAAAAGGAGCAAATATAAGTAATTAATCATTGCAGGGCCAACAGAAACATGAACATTACATATAGCAAAACGTCATGACTGAAAAACCATATTAAATTATATTTTGTGTCTATAAATAAAAGATGAGTAAGAACAACATGTTATAACCTGCAATGGAATATGAACAGATAATATAGGTAAAACAGAATACATTTGAATCAGGACTTGCCTGAGCCAGTGTGGTGGTTTGACTTTGGGTGACCACCAGATGCACATAAAAATCCTCTATCAACCCCCTTCTCAGTAGGAAGTGGAGGAATAAAATATATAAAAATAATAAATCCCCATATTTTTAGTCCTAAATTAAATACAATAAAGTGTTAGGTTAACTGGAATTACTGATTCTAGCTCCTAAATTATGTATTTAATTGAATCTCTAATTTTCCTCAATGTGAACATTTCTGATTAGTAAGATTTTTCGGGGTGATGCAAGATTTTATTTTTAAGTTTCTTATGTACTACCAGCTGACACACATTTGTTTGAGTTTCTCTTTTAAAAAGAACTTGTAGGGGAAATGATTATATTCTAAAACATTAGGGCTGTCTGACAATCAGCATTAGCAAGTTCATTGTTTTCAAGACAAAAATATGACTAACAAATTCCAGGCTACAATTAAGAAAATTAAAAGTTATAACTTTGGATAAAAGAAATTCTAGAAAGATATTAAGCAACATAATGTTTAGATCTTCCACAATCTTTTCTCCTGATATTTTTTAAATTAGATTATCATCTTTATCAGATTTAAAACATACATTGAGGAGGCTGGTCTTACAGTACTCAGTACAGTAGACACTGAGGTCTTAATGTCATCTGAGGACTTCCCCATGCAGAGAGTTGGGAACGTAGAGGAGTTTGACAGCCAACACTTGCAAAGCTCACAAACTTGATCTGTTGCAAGCTGGCTTTGAGTGTGGTGGGAGTCAGTATGCTGTATACTTACAGGTTTGACAACACCATTCCCCTGCACTGTCCCAGAATGGAAGGAAATGACAATATTTTGTGACAGTCAGGAAAATACCAATTCTATTGAATAGCTCTTAAGACTTAGATAATATGAAAATTGTTTCTGGAGCACCTCTTCAAAGCAGGCACAACTGTTAAAGTATGAATTATATATTATACTGTTTCATTAGCTGTATTCTTAAAGTAAAGAATAACTTTCTGAGAAGAAATATGTGAAATTCATATAGCATGCTTAAACTATATTAAATATCAGAAAACCATGGCACTTCAAAGGTTAACAAAATAAATTAAGATTGTTTAAATCCTGGTTTTCAGCGAACCACAGTTTCTTGAAATTCTCAATCCTGAAGGTTCATCAGAATGATGAATTGTTCGCAGTTATGTCAGCATGGGGCATTATGCAAGGAAACACAATGTTCTTTTTTAATGGTGTGTAACAACAGGTTATCCCAAGAAAGATGCATCAAGTCCAATAATTTAAAAAATTCATGGTTCACTGAAAGTACTGGTTAAAAATATACCCATTTCCTTTCATAAAGCATAAAGAACTGAAACAGTTTAATTTTAAAACATTCTTTTTTTTCCCTTTTTCTCCTCATAGAAATTTTCTGCACTGGATTAAGAAATTCAGTATTTGCTCTGTGTTTTGTATTCATATTTCACAGATGTTTTTTCATTAGTTTGGTCTGCTTTCTCTTTCAGGATTTTATGATGATTAAAGAAATCTCTCTGTGAGTATTTTTACACCCTACTAAGTCTGATTTTGAATGTTTTTGGAATAATTTACTCAAGAATATATTGATGCCTGGAATATGGATGGCTTAATGTATCTATAACCATAAGGATATTCCACTGACCATACAAAATAAATCTCGAGCAGTTAATAAAGAGGTGTACATATGGAGACACATTTTCATGCAAAAACGAATTTCTTGTTCAACAATTTAATTTCAATAAAATTCTGAATTACTTTCTATGGTGTCAACTGTTTGTTTTGAAGTCTAACTAAAGAAGAGGGGGAAGATAAGAGGTCTTAGTTAATCCTTCAAGGATTATTTAATACACTACAACAGTACCACTAGCCACATTTCCTTTAAGAATTGTCACGTACGTCTTTACATGTCTTTACATATGAGCTCCATGTGTGTTTACCCTCCAAGAACAAAGAGCAGAGTTAGCAAAGCGCTGAGCAGAAGCAAGCATATCCAACCTCAGCATTATTTGCTAACATAGAGGTTAGTGATAAGCGCTGTGTTAACAATTTTTCACACATATGTGGAACATGGACTGAACACGACCTTGTCTGCCTATGAAATTTAACAGTTACCACCACTACATGTTATTACCCTTTGGAAGCTTTCCATCACTCAGAGACATCTGTTCTTTAACAGAGTGTAGCAGTAGGGCATGTTCATCAGTTACAAGGAGAAAAAGAAGAATGAACTTGATGATATTTGCTCATAAATTTCACAGATACTTGTTCACAGCAGAGCAGTAATATGATTTCAGAATGCTGCTTGCTATTATATATAACAGAGACTTTCTTGAATGTGGATTCTACTACAATTTTTTTTTTGTTTGTTTGTTTCTATTCTCTTTGATTCTATTCTTTGTTCTCAGAGACACATCTTCTATCATCCTACTCAAATGGAAAGTCCGGTTAAATAGTTTGGGTTTAATTACATTTACACTGTGTGGCTCTTCATAACTCATTGTTCCTTAGTGTATAGCCTTCATTATGTAATGCACCTCTACAAAAAAGGGATAAAATTAGAAAAACTAAGAGACAAAATGAGTTCTTTGTAATGAAAGGAAGAGATAAAAAGAATCTTTTATGAATGTATTATAGAACAAAGTAAAATATATAGGTTAATTACTTATGGGAAAGAGAACAAATTATGATTTAAACAAAGGAGATTTAAGTAGAATTTGCTTCAGTCTTTGCAAATTTAATTGTGTCCAAACACATTACAACACTTATCTTAGCACAGAAATATGACTGTAGGCCAGAAGACGGAAAGAAGACACCAAGGAATACTTTAGTTCAAGTCTTAGTGCTTGATGAACTGAGGAACTAAAGGAACCAACACTACTTTAAAAACATTGAAGTAATCTGAACTTCTAGTCATGCCTGAGTCTTTCATTCTGAAAGAAAGAAAGAAAGAAAGAAAGAAAGAAAGAAAGAAAGAAAGAAAGAAAGAAAGAAAGAAAGAAAGAAA
>VYZQ01041245.1:3792-17060 GCA_013400655.1 Mystacornis crossleyi | reverse complement strand
CCCCCCCCACAATCTAGGGTGCATTTCAATAAATCAACTGTGTGGAAAACAAATTGGAATGATATTTTACTAGTGGTAGTACTAATTATATACAATGCAGCAGCAACAGCAGTGATCCCTGGGAATTAAAAAGAACTGGATATACCTCCCATAAGCTGTGAGAGCAGCACTTATTACTGGGTGTGTGGACATTCTGCACTGAGTCATTTTTAGTCTCTTCTGTGAAGTTTTTCCAATTTTTATTAAAAAATATTCATGATGATAGATTTTATTTTTCTTTGAAGAAATTAAAGAGCTTTGGAAAGCTTATATTGAATTTTTCGTGGGAAAGGGTATCTTGGATTGTGCATTCATCTTCAAGGGTTACATACTTTTTAAGAATCCACTCTGAAGATGGTGATTCAGGAGCCTCTGGACGTTATGGATGCTCTGGAAATCCTCAGTCTACTCCATTGTGCAAATCTCATTCTTTAGATATCTAGTTTGCTGTACTCAATCTCTACTTCAGAACTGTTGTTTCCAAACTGTTGTGTTTTTAAATTGCATAAATATTACATGTTCTTCTAGGCATGTAGTTTCCTTTAAAATGCAGTTTTAATTATCTGCACTTATTTTTAATAGTATGCCTTTTGTTTTGGTGGACCACTCCATAGTTACAATTTGTAATGGCTTTCTTATTAAGGATAATGGTACTTGCATTATAATTTGAAAGATTCAACTAAAGCTTACATACCGATAAATGGGATTAAAAGAAGCAGTGAAAAGATGTAGGGAACTGTATATTCCATTTGTTTTATGTATCAGATGCATGAGGAGGGATATGTTCATACAAAATTTTCTCAGTAACTTTTTTTAACATAATATATCTAAACTGCTTCATTGAGGCTTTTTCCTGAAACTTTGGGTTTTTTTAAATTTCACGCTGCAGTAAATCTTTTGACCTGATTTATAAATATCTGAAAATAAAACTAATATGATACATGAAAATATTGACAGATCATCAACTACAAGAACACCAGGGAACATTGCACAAATTAGATCTTGATATGTTTTTCTACAAGAATGTATTCCTTCTGCTCTCTGTAGAAGAAAAGAATATTCTTGTTTTTCTACACTGCTGAAATTACAACATTAAAATATTTGAACATGTGAAAGGCCTCTTGAACACCATTCCTTGTGAACGATCTATGTAGCAGATGGCAAAACAACTAGATTTTGTCTGAATGAAGTATATAGGCTCCTGTCTCCAACTGAAATCAGTGGTGAAACATCATTTTTACTCTTATGGGACATTTCTTTTAGTAGAAATCTAACAGTAAGAGATATAATTAAAGTTTTCTTTACTAACAGGATTATTAATAGGGTTTGGAGAAGCACACAGACACCATTTTTTCCGACTGAAACAATTTCATAATGAATCAAGTTTCTTTGCTGCTTTGAAAAAGCTTTCCATCCAGCTGTTTGAAACAGCAAGATAAGTTAAAAGCATCTATAGTTGCACCTGTATTGATATATCATTATTTGTGCATGTTTATATTTAATCTGTGCATGTATAGTTATTTATGTCTATATTATATTTATAGAAGAGATACAAATACATTGTAAAAACTTATTGTATGTTTTATAGATGTCATTTAACATGATGTCAAAAGCATTATCATAGAAGTTGCTAAAACAATATTTCATGTGTTCACTGGTAGTGATTTTTTCAAAATGTTTTTAAGGAATCACAGCTTACCTTTTTTTTTTTTCTTATTATTTTTTATTCAATTAGAGTTGAAGACAGTAAAAATAGTGTTCAAAGAGCCTAAAGAAATTTATGGGCACAGGACTACAGAAGTGGAATATATTCCAGGTGATTTGGTTTGGCTCTTTCATCCTTTTATACCTCTATGTTATAAAATTTCTTTCACAAAGTGCTTAAATTAAAGAGGAACTATTTATTTATTTAGTTAGTTAGTCAGTCATTTATTAATGCATCCTCATACTGGAAAGTATTTTCAGACTGTCTGACAATTTTTCATAATTTCTTATCACTGTTCTGTTCCTAAAAACTTAATTTTCCTATGAAATTTAATAAAAATTGTTCAGATTGTTTCAAAGAAGCATAACAGAAAAGGTCTCCAAAACTTTGAAAAAAGATGTAAATATTTTCCTGTCTATCCTGGAATCCTACTCTGGATGAAATTTAGCTCCTACATCATAGAATTGAACTGTCCTGCCAAACAGGTGTATCCTTCAAGACATGAAAAGTGAAACTGTGATCAGACAATAATCTCATATTTTCCCTTCATCTTCTGTTTCCAGCAGGTAAGTTACACATCACAGTGAAAATTATTATTATTCATCCTGTGGAAGTTTTCTCTTTTTTAATTTGTATTTAATCTATTTATAATTTAATTTCAGGTAATTTTTATTATTTTAGTTCTCCATGTCATACAGTTATTTCGTGATGTTCTGTATTAATAATATCACTTAACTTTGTCACTGTCTGCTTTCATTGTTATACTCACACTCTATTATCTCATTGTAAGTAATGAATTTATTAACCAACATTCATCCCAACACTAATCTTTAGCAACTTCATCAGTAATTCCATCTAAGACTGAAAGTCCCTTTTTCCACACTAACTCTTTCAGCTTCTTTTTTTATCCAGTTTCTATGTTACAGATGTTTGTCCAGTCTCTATTACTTTACTTATATTCTCATGTGTAGCACCATTTCAGATACTGGGTGAAAAAGAAAATTATATCTACTGTATTCCAGTGCCTAAAACCCAGTCAAAGAAAGAAAGTTAATATGTCAGTTGCCATTAATCTGAGAAGAATTATGTTCTGTCACCGTGACTTCAATAACAGGTATTTGTTTTGCACTCTTACTGGGTAGGCAGTCTACATGCTGTAATGCAGTTTGATTAAAAAAAAACCAAAAACCTTTTTTTAAACAAACTTGTTTTAATTTTTTCCTACTGAACTACCATTTTTACAAAAACTAAACCAACACACAGAAAAAGAAAAAACCCAAAACACCTTTCTTATATTGGTCTTCAAACAATATATGTTAAAATATCTTTTCTCTGTATTCACATTCTGCATAATGCAGAAGATGAATCAGGCACATTTGTTGGTTAAAATGTATTGTCTAATATTTTGAGGTTTGCAGCAAATTGGAGCAAACAGGCACCAAATTGGAGCAAACAGATAACAGAAATTAGTTTTCTACAAATGTAGTAGAATCTGAGTAGATAAATAAATATCATTTTCCATTGCTCAGATATATTTTTTTTTAGTACTGACTGCAGGATATTTTTGCTGGTATGTGATTAGTGGTAGCTCTGGAACACTAAAACCTGAAACATCCTGCCAATTTTTTTTTCTGTCCAATCTTCTTTACTGATAATTTGCCATCCTCTACAAATCATAATAGCAAAAACCCATTTAATTTAGCATGTAAAAACAATGAAGTTTGGTGGGCTTAGTTTTGTGTAGAATTTTCTGCAAAATTGGTGTTGAATAGGTGAAGGACTGAAAAATAAATAAAGTTTGGTTATATACACGAGGAAACTAGCAAATAGATGATGTTTTAAAATAGTCAGAGGTGGTTGGAAGGAGAAACGTGTGTGTCAGGATGAATAATCTTGTGGTAAGGATTATTTTGATAAAGAAGGAATGAATAAAAAAGGGACAAAACACATACAAAAAGAAGATCACTATAATAACGTTTATTTATTCCTCAAAATTTTAACTTAATAAAAATCAGATTTATATTTTTTTCTTCTCAGGATTAGGAAGAGAGCTGGTGTAATAATAGTCTGTTTGTTGACATGTTGAATACAAATAGTTAGTCCCCTAAAGTACTCTGCATTTTTATTTTAAAACAACACTATAGAGTTACATGATATTCACAATGGTTAATAAAAGCATCATTTTATGAGAACATTTTCATTGATTTCTCCAAGTTTTTATATTGACAACCTTTCTCTTTAAGACAGATAATTAATTTTTTACCCTCCAGCATATCTGATGAACATTCTAGCTGTATGTCCCATTCTTTGATTAAGCATTGTCAAGCAAAGTCCTTTACCGTAGATCACACCGGAATAGGGTGTGTATTTAATCATATGGTTATCTGGCTTCTGTAAAACAAACAACAGTAGTCTCGTGACAAGCATGTAAATACCAGACTACAGACAAATACTGAAATAAAAATATAACTATTTAAACATATAAAATATGCAAATAGTATATATGAAATATATAAATACATATTAAAAAAATAAATCTTCCAAAAAAAGTGTTTCTTAACTGAGGTAATATATGGCCTGAACTGCACCAAAGATCCAGAGTTTTTTTCATTTTGAGGAAGATGAATAAGATAATATATTATAAACAGAATAGGCATGAGGAAATTCTGCAACAAATAGCATTGAGGACAGAATATTTTCTGGAAGCAAGTTTCTTTCTAGTAATTTTGCAGAGGCATCAGGCTTCGTAAGAAGGGATAAAAAAAAGAGGACACATTGGTAATAGTAATTTGCATGTTTTATTCTGATATTTTCCTTTCTTGATATTAGAGAAAATAGCAAAACTCTACATTTAAGTAATGTCAGGGCCTTGGACATTAGAGGAATTAAAGTATACACACAAATCAGAAATGATCACAACATAAGTATCTTAACCACATACCTCTGGTGTCTTCCTCAAAAGAATTTTAAGGAAGAGAGGCTGTATTGGTTTTGCAGGGCCTGGTTTTGGGTAGCAGGTGGGCCACAGGGACAGCTCCTGTGAGAAGCTATTGGGAGCTTCCCACCATGTCCATCAGAGCCAGTGGCTGATGTCTCTGAAAATGGACATGCTGCTGGCCAAATCTAGGCCAATGAGAGAGGCTGGTAATGCCTCTGTGATGACATATTTAAGAAGAAAATAAAAAAAAGTCACAGGATTTTGGATTCTAATCAGAGAAGAGGGGGAGGTAAGAACGTGTGAGGGAAAACATGACAACACCAAGGTCAGTGGAGAAGGAGGGGGAGGAGGTGCTCCAGGCACCGGAGCCCAGATTCCTCTGCAGGCCGTGGTGCAGACCATGGTGAAGCAGCTGTGCCCCTGCAGTCCATGGGGATCCATGGGGAATGCAGAGATCCACCCGCAGCCCGTGGGGGAGGTGCCCACGCCAGAGCGGGTGGATGTCCGGAGGAGGCTGTGATCCAGTGGGAGACCCGGTGGAGACAGAGGGCCCTGGCTTCCAGGCTGGAGCAGCCTGTCCTTGGAGGACTGCACCCCGTGGAGAGAGACCCATGGGGCAGCAGTTTTGGGAGGGCTGTGTGCCCATGGGAGGGACTCACGCTGCAGCAGGTGTGGTTTGGCTGCTGCTTGTGAGAGGGGACCCACGCTGGGAAGTTCTCAGAAAACTGTCTTCTTTGGGGGGGACCCCACAGCCTCACAGGAAGGACTCTTCTCCCAGAGCAGGGGAAGGAAATCTCGGTGATGGACTGACCAAACCCCCATGCCCTCTCTCCCTGCACTGTTGGTGGGAAGGAGGGCTGGTGGGGAGAAGGTGTTCTAAGGGCTTATTTTACTTCTCATTATCCCCCTCTGATTCTGTTAGTAATAAATTCACTTCGCAACTTGAGCTGAGCCTGTTTCACCCTTGAAGTGTTTCTCCCGGCCCTTATCTCCTCACTCATGAAGTGTTTGGTAATTTTTCTTTTCCCTCCTCTGCCCAGCTGTGGCAGGGGAGGGTGAGTGAGTGGCTCTTGTGGGTGCCAGGCGTTGGGCCAGTGTCAAACCATGACCGAGGCATAAGAAGCAGCTAAAGAAGCAGCTAATACTATCATGCCCGTAGTAGTCAAGAGGTCTTTGTAAGGTGTCTTTCTGACCATTTCCGCCCATTTTCATCTGGGAGTTGCAAAGAATAGTAAGCATAGAAAATGTCCAGTAGAGTATGACAATTCAGTCACATATTGAAAAAAATATATTTTGATTTCATTTTACCTCCACAAAAGCAGGATGAGGATTTCACTGAAGTTCATTTTATGGTGGGAAATTAGTCATGCGCTGAAGAATTCATAATCTAGAGCCTTCATAAATTAGAAATTCTACTGTACTAGGTACCTAGTATATTAAGACCAACAATCTTTTTTAAAATCCTTCACTGTGGAGATAATGAAGTAAAAAACTTATGAAACTCTAGTGGGTGAGTCACTACTGGGAAGTGAAGTGACTTCTATTCAAACAGACTTCCTCAGGCATTTTCTTTTCATGACATGTCAGTATTTTTCAGTTCACATATGGTGTTAAATTAAGCTTAGCTGATTGTGTCTGCCTGGTTTGACTTTTTGACTTGCTCCCTTTTCCATCAGATGCAGTGGTTTTACCCCAAAATGCTTATATATTTCATAATATTTGCATGATAGTTAGAGTAGTTTTATAACATCTTAGTTCAAAAATCACTTTCCCCTTTGATTTGATGGGTTGTGCTGAACTTTCTAAACTCACCAAGAAAAATAAAGTGTAAAATAGGAAGGTTTTACTTTATTGTTGTCAGGTTAGGACAATACTAACTTAATACTTTCATTTATTGAAGACCCTTCCCATGGTTTGGATAAATAGGATCATTCACACATTTATTTATAATTCTAGCAATCTAGAATTTAAATTATAAAACACTTTAACATATAGAGAATTTGAAAAAATAATAAAAACATATTTTATTATATTAAAATATTATTTCATTTTCTAATTTAAAATATGCTTAAATATATATTAAAAATACTTAGAGCTGTAATAGTCATCACTAATTAAAAAAAAAATTCTTATGAATTTCAGACAGTGAATGATAGCTGTAAAAGGTGCATGTTTGAGAAATTAGCTAGTTCTTCCACCAGTTCCCTCAAAACCCACAGATACAGCTTGCTAATTCCAGCTTCCCATGAGTTTGTACACTTTCAGGCTTATGGCCTCAAATCTGATCTTCTCTCACAGTGGGTGATTCTTATATCTCCCAGTCCCTGCCTTTGCCTTCTGTGACTTGGGTGGGGTGGCTGGAACAATTGTCAGTGAACAATGAAGCAAAAAAGTGATTCAGTACCTGAGCCTTCTCCATACCCTGGGTAACCAGGACTCTCATTTCCTTCCAGAGAGGGCCTACATTTTCTACAGTCTTCCTTTCATCACTGAAACCTATAGAAGCTTTCATTGTTGCCCTTGATGTCCATGGCCAGGTTTAATTCCATCACGGTTTTAGCTTTGCTGTCTACTTGGAAAATCTCTCTGTATTCTGTTGTGGTGTCTTTTGGAAAGGTTTTTTCAAGGCAATTTATATTCCTGCTTCAAGTTCTGTGTAATCCCTTTTAGTTCAGTAAGTTGTATTCTGTAACCCAGTTTCCATAGTTACTGTTCCTTTAAGCCATGTTCCTCCCTTCAAGTTAGCCATGCCTCTTCCCCCCGCCCCCTGGGCGGAGAAGCCTTGTCAATCCCCCAGTGGCACTCCCTTCCCTCCAGAAAGTTCTCCTCTCCCCGAAGTGCC
The DNA here is from genome assembly GCA_013400655.1 of Mystacornis crossleyi. Lineage (NCBI taxonomy): Eukaryota > Metazoa > Chordata > Aves > Passeriformes > Timaliidae > Mystacornis > Mystacornis crossleyi. The sequence continues at coordinate 9,536 of VYZQ01041245.1, read as the reverse complement.
ATTGGTTTGTGTTCCTTAATCCCTCCTCTGTCCCTTCCCAATTGGTTATCACCCTGTCTGTAACCCAAGAATCCACCCCTTAGTACCTTGCCCATTGGTCCCTGAGTTAGCCCTGCCCCCGTATAAAACCGGTTGTCTCCCTGTTATCTGCGTCACTCCCCTGTGGACCCTTTGGAGCTAATAAAGCCTCTGAAACCCACAAGAGTGATCCCTCCTTCGTTCTTCGCCCCTGCGGACGCTATCCGAGATCGGGTGCTTGCCTGCCTTTCCAGCAAGGACACTGCTTATTCCCAGACGCTGCCACGGGCCTCCGGGACGCCTGCAGCGGGACGCGGTGAGCCAGGGCAAGGGCCACCCCAGCGTCAGTATTCCTCCAAGCTGCTTGTACTTCCTTCTAATCTCTGTAGGTTTCCTTTTTGTGCTAAGCTTTTCCAGGAGCTGCATGTTCATCCATGCAGCCATCTTGGCATTTTTCCCCAGCTTCTCTTTAATGGGATGCATCACTCCGGGATTCACAGGATGTGATCCTTGAGTATTAACCAGTTTTCTTGGGCCCCTGTTCCCTCCAGGACTCTGTCCCATGGTACACTACCAAACACAAGAGCCCAAATTCTGCTCTCCTGAAATCCACAGTGAGCTTGCTGTGTGCTCTCCTCACTGCCTTAAGGATCTTGAACACCAGGATTTCGTCATCACCACTCAAAGTTATCCTTGAGCTTAACATTCCCCACCAGCCCCTCCATGCTGGTGAGAACCAGGTCTGGCATACCACCTTTTTGGCTCCTCTACCACTTGGAGAAGGAAGTTCTCATCACAGCATTCCAGGAACCTCCTGAAGTGCTTATGTCCTGCTGTGTTGTCCCTTTGACAGACACCAGTGTGCTTGAAGTCCCCTGTGAGGACCAGGGCTTGTGAACACAAGGCTACTCTGATGTGTCTGTAGAGGACCTCGTTCACATGGTCTTCCTGGTCAGGCGGCCAGTAGCAGACTTCCACTATAATAGTGCCTGTCCCTGCCATCATTTTAATCCCAATTCATAACCTCTAGGTCAGCTATTTTTTTATTTTCAGAATGCTGAGGGTAGTCCTACAGCTCTGAAATAACTCAGCATATTTTTTAACTTTATTGAAAATATTTTTTTTACAAAATTAGGAAAGACATTTATGATTTATAAGATACTTTCCCATAAGATATAGTACTAAGCAAGAATGGATTGGGGCCCAACACTCCCAAGACCGACTACTCATGGCAATATTATATTGAGAAAATAGTAGCTACAAATGCATAGGCAAGATAGAATCTGATCCAAAATGTTAAGGAAATGCTTGCTGGTTCCTTTTTGTGTTGCTGGAAGAATTGAGCTGCTGTGCCAAAAACTAATAGAGGAAGAGATTGGCTTGTGGTCCCTCGGATGTTACATGCTCAGTATGACAGGTGTTCCCTCACTGAGCATTATCTCTGACAGCATTGCAAGGAGCACTTCAGCTTAAAGAAAATACAGTTGTTTTATTAGCAGGATCATCTTTTAGGATTTAGGAAGTCTCCTCAAACCAAAGAGTTGATAGGTATATACTTCTCCAAGACTTCAACAGTGATTACAGCATGTACACTTGCAAAGCTGGAAATGTACAAAAAGATAATTTAGCATTCATAGATGAAGATTTTATTCTTTAAAGCCTAGATATATAGAGAATTTTACCATATGTATTCACTACTGCTTTGAGCACTTGGTTCGTGGGTCAGAATGCTCACTTAACCCAACCAGTAGACTTAGCCCAACCAGTAGAGGTGAACCGTTAATACGTGGAAGGTCAAGGTTGTAGTGTAGAAGAACCTTAGTAAGATGGAGGAATGAATCAACAGGTTCCTCATGGATTTAGCAGACGTGAAAATCTTTCACCTGAGACAGAACAACTCTCTGCACTGATGCAGGCTGCAGACTGGCTAGAAAACAGCTCTTCAGAAAAGGACCTATGAGTCCTGGCAGACTAGAAACTGAAAAAGTCAGCTATGCGTGCTTAAGATAATTGCCTACTGGGCTGTGTTAACAAGAGCATAAACAACAGCTGAAGTGAAGTGCTTATTTCCTTCTAGTCAGCATTCATGAGGTCAAATCTGAATCACTGTCCAGTTTTGTGGCTCCCAGTAGAAAACATGTGAACAAACTGCAGTCCAGTGGAGTGCTATTAAGTTTGTCAGGAGTCTGGATCACATGTAATGTGAGAAGAAGCTGAAGTAGCTGATTTTATTTATCCTGCAGGGATAATTAAAGGAGGACAAACTAATTACAGTGGTCCAAAAAAGCTGGAACCAGGCTCTAAAGTGCATGGCAAAAGGGCAGGGGACAATGGTGACAGGCTGCAGCAAGGAAAATCCTGATTGAAGGAAAAAGCACTTCACAGTGATGGTGATGCAGTGATGGAATAGGTTGTCCAAAGAGGCTGGAGAGCATTCATCTTAGAGATTTTCAAAACTCAAATGGATATGACCGTAAACAACCTGATCTAACTTTCAAATCAGCACTGCTTTGAGCATAAGGTCAAACTAGATGATCTCCAGAAAGACCTTCCAACATAAATGCAATTCTGTGAAAGTGGCACATTCATCATCTCCCTTACAAGCTGTTCTGCAGTTTTCAATTAGATACACTAATGGAAGTGTATGTAGAAAATGTACATGCATGTACTCTCTTTTAGACATTGCTCTTGATTACTTTTGGCATTAAACATCACAACTGGATCTTGAACAAAAATTATGATTTTTTTCTTTCTTCTTTTTTTTTTTAGCTAACAAAAAAGAATTTTAATTCCCTTAGAAATAAATATAAAAATTGGATAGTATTGCATAAAAAACCCAAACTGTTAGGATCCTCTACTAACAAGAATGATATTTTTATGTATTTAGATGTACCTTAGAAAGATGGTTGGTACTTCTACTGCTCTGTGTAACTTGTAATAACCAAAATGCACATAGAGATGAACTGTAGTGAGTAATTAGTTCTGGTACTAGTCAAACATAATATAAATGTTATTCTATTTTCTACCTTCTTAAGTTGACCTTACCAGTTATTACACAAATGTATTTCTCACTTAGCAAGCAGCAGAAAGATCTTGAACATGCTGCACTGTAAAAAGAAAATCATTAAGAACACATACAATAATAGAAAGTTACGTTGTAGAAAAGAATTAGGTTGATGGACTTGCACTGCTTAAGGGCAGAGGCTATGATGGAAAGAGAGGTAGGAAAGAAACCTTCGCAAAATTGCATCCAACTAAAAGGAGACAGCTTTGACTAAGTGAGTAAAGAAATACATTTTAAAGGCACTAAATCTCATTTGTCTTGAGGAATGTAAAGCATTTCAGAGATACAGATTCTGATTGAATAGACACCATTAGAAAATAAACCATGTGTAATGAATAGATTCAATGGAGTCAGGCAGATTGCTAGGTACCACATATTGAAAATGAGTTTTCAAACAAATGAAACCAGACAAATTCCAGCTATCAATTTAATTCTTGGTGTGTCCGCGTGGAAGATACCATTAGCTCCATATAGGATGTTGGTACTCAAAAAATTTAATTTCTTTTAGCTTCAGAATATTAATTTGTATCTATGACCCGTAGAGAGGAAACGCAATAAAGTTCTGTATGCAATTCAACACTGGCATCATAGAAATATTTTCTGTGGACTTTTATCTGTGTGGTTTTTCACCATCACATCAGCATAGGTCTTAAAATATCAGTGTCACATATAATTCTCAGAAGACTTAAATGAACTCAAATTGAAAAGATGCTGACCTGAAAATGATGGTAGTCCAGTACTCTTTTGCAATAGACTGGTTAACCAGATTAGTAGCAGAAAAAGCCCCAACACAGTAAGGATACAGGTAAAAGTGAAGGAAATAATATATCACCGTTCTCAAAATGTCCATAAATACCAACTTCAACAATTTTTCTGACATTTTCTTGTGTTACATTTCTAACTGTTAATGTGTAGCCTCAGTATCCAAGTGCCATCATAGCTGAGCATCCTGATGTAACTCCAGTCAAAGTGGACTTGTTTCTGAAATACTGAATGCATACCATAATGTATCTAAGCATTAAAAGGAAATTTCAAACAGATACAGAACAATGTAAAATGATAATGGGCTAAAAGCATATTTAATGAGTGATGCTCAGGAGGAGATGAAGATTTGTGTTTTGTGGTATTTTATTAGTTAAAATAAATAGAGTATTTAAAATGTCTTGAAATTGCAGCAATTTTAGATTCCTTTTCAATAGTTTAAAATATAATGTACCTTACAAGAGAAAAGAGTCTTTCCACAAAGTTTAACCTAGATATTAGAGTATATTAACAGAAGAGGAATGAGAAATTCTAGAAAGAAACAGTCCTTCCTGCTGAAGTGCAGCCAGTGATTTTTTTTAATGGTATTCTCTGCTTTTTGTGATTGTACAGTTATTATTTGTATGTCCCTGAATGAAAATTTAACCATTATAAAGAAATCATCCAAAATTTAATTAGAGTTTGCTTTCTTTTATCTTCAAACATTTGTTGTCAGACTAGAAGGTCTACCGATACTGTGCTCTTCTTTGCCAATAAACATTTTTTTTTTTTCAATCTGTTAATGGAATATTTCTTATTACCTAAGAAATATTTCCAGGTTGACATCCTAGCTTGATGTGAACAACTCGGAAAGACTGGTAAATAGATTTGTTCCTTCAGGGGTAGATTATCAAACATTTCATATCTTGGCATTTCTGGTCTATAGCTCATCTAAAAGGCAGCAGCTTAAATCTTTATCATAGCCATCTGTTAGCTGTAACACTTGAGTTGCAACATATAAAATTTTCTGGTAACTTTTTCTATTATATGGATTATTTATAATTGTCTATTGCCCTTCCAGCACTACTGCGTCTTTTTGTATTTCAGGAACATCCAAATTAGGATGACATTAAATATCTTCTGCCTCTGCTCTCATGGAAATCACAGAATTGCTTTGTAGAAGATGTCATAATTTTCTGCCTGATCATGATTTTAAATTCCATCAAAGAGGTCTAGGCTTTACCACAGCTTGTAAGTGATGCAAGCCTTGCAGAGTTTATTAGTACCATTTGTTACAAGAACTTCTATATCTTTTGGGGGAAACATAATTATATTTAGGGATATTTTTGTTTGGGAATTGTGACATCCCTCCTTTGGAGTTATCAACTGTGAAAGAAGCAGTACATATTCAGAAGTACCTTTGAGATGCTGCATAGAATGGTAATATAATATGAAATCTTCAGTCTGCTTATTGTCTTATGTAGATTTCAGAACATAGGAAGGGAGTTTGAATTTGTACCAAGCTCAGCTGAGTTTATGGAGCTAATCCATCATACTTTCTAACTGACAGTTTAACAAACACAGAAAAAAAATTTACAAATTCATGAACTGTTAATAGTCTTCACTGAACTGTAGCAAAACCATATATGCTGTATGGTATATTAAATTTGCATTATTTATTATTTTCATTCTGTTTATTCCTTTACAAGCAATGCAATAAAATGCTAATTAAAACTCACATTTACCACCGAGGAAACTCAAGATTTGTCTACAGTTTCAATGATTAATTAACTTCTGTACATCCTTAGGTAAGTTGTGCCTCCAGACATACTAATCATCAGTGTAGATATGCACTTTCAGTCATGGGTTGCATTGGTGGGAATGTGTAGAAGCCACTTCAAAAAAGAAACAACTAACTTTT
>VYZQ01041243.1:25425-36497 GCA_013400655.1 Mystacornis crossleyi | reverse complement strand
CTGGTGGGTCCCTTGCAGCTCAGCAGCCTGGGTGGCTCTGGCTGGCTCCTGAGGCTGCCCCTCCCCGCAGATCCGGAAGACGACGGCGAGCCAGGTGTACGAGATGCTGCTCACCTACGGAGACGTGGTGGACCCGGCCGTGGTGGAGCAGGCCATGGCCATCCTCAGTGACACCAACTGGTGAGTGCATTGCTGCCCCACGGCAGTGGGAGCTGAAATAAATGTTAACGTCCACTGGAGTTAACAAAATTCCATGCCTTTGAAAGCTGGGGGGGAGCAAACCGTAAGAAGTGATAGTGTAGGTTCAGCTCCTTATTGCTTCCAGGCCACAAAAGCACTGCTGCAAGGAATTCCTCTGTTCTAAAGAACTCTCCAGGATACTGTGCCACTGGAAGGGGGATGTATAAAATCACTATTAGATAAAGTAAAATACCCATATTTTTCTAACAACATAAAAAGGGAGGAAATCTTGGAAGTTTTCCATGAACCAGAGACTGGGCTGTGCAAACAGTCAAGCTTCAACTGCAGAGACAGTTTCTTGGCATTTATGAGCACTGGCAGGATTTGGGGAAAGGAAGGATCTCTGCAAGCTGGAAAACAACAGAATTAGCAGAACAGCTCAAATCTCCCATGAAATGTAATTACTCAACATGCTACAAGAGTTGTATTCAAGCAAAGATTTGGAATTGGAGCAGTTTAGATGTTTCCCAGGCACAGGATGGCATGAATTAAACAAGCACTTTATAGAATGTAATTCAGCTTTTACCTGCTCTTACCTGTACTCGTAGCCTCTTCTAGGGGGAGGGGAAGAGGATCTCCATAAGCATGAGCCAGTGACTTTTAGAGCAAAGGAATCATTCTGTGAACACCTCTGCAGTGACAGGAGCAGGGAACCAGAATTTTGGCACTGGATTTTCCCCTTTCTGCAAATTCTGGCATTGTGTATTATCATCACCTGGGCAGGTTGATAAAAGGCTGCATGCCTGGGAGATTTGAGGAAATACCGAGTTTTAAGCGAAATAGTTTATTCGTTTTGCTGCCTTGTTAAACATTTTTTCCTTGTCACAGGCCTGGGTCATGGGGCTGCAGCAGTCACAGAGAACAGACAAATGTAGGCAAATATGTAATTTATTTAGTCATTGTATTAAATGGCTTTTTGTCTTCATTGACATTTTCTGGAAATAAATTTATCCCAGACAAGCTCAAAGAACAGACACACCTTAAGGCTGGGTGACGGATTTGCAGACTGCATGTTACACTGTTTGATTTGTATGTACTTTCCAGTTTATGTCTGTGCTTGAGCTTAAACACTTTGTATTTGTGAAAAGAAAGCTAAGTTTATCATTATGAGGGGTGGCTGCTGCTCTTTTTCTGGATTTTCCAATGCAAAATTAGAACAAGAGTCTCAGGTTTGAAGGAGTGGTTACCAGCAGTTCTGTGGTTACAACTCCTTGTTTAACTGCACGTGGAAGTTTAGGATGGTGTTGGGTGTGATTCAGTGCCTTTAAGAGCAGGCTTGCTCAGGAATTGCATAAGGAATTTGTTAACAGACCCTGTGGAGCAGGACGAGCTGAGTGCTGTCACCAAGGGGTGGTTCCAGGGCCAGCATTCACAGTGGTACAGGAAGAGCAGTGGCAGTCCAGCTCTGCTCACAAACACCCGGGTTACTGAATCAAAGCAAAATCCTTCCCCAGGAAAACACTCCAGAAAAATAAATACTCTGTTTTCACCCTGTCATTTTCAGGGTGTGCCCGGCTTATTCTGGCTTGGAGCAAGCCCTGAGTACCCTGCTGCATGATGGCCATTGCTCTGAGATGAAAGACAAAGAGCTCGTTTACTCAAAACTTAATTGTTTTATCTTGGTAGATTTGAGCTGTTTACAGAGGATGAGATTTGAAGTTGTTGCTGAGTGTCAGTGAGCTGCTTGTTTTCCTCAAGCTCTCTCAGTGCTAAAATAATCAGTCTAAATTCTGAATTACGTTAAGTATTAGCAGCAGGAAGCCAAATGAGCATTTGAAGGAGTATGGTAATTATAGGGATACACGTCTTTTCCTTGTTGGGACTACAGAGACTTTATCGTACAATTGTGTCATGCAGAGTTTAAACAAGTTACTCTATAAATAATACATTTTGTTTAGCCACGGGAAAGTTTCCAGTAGTAAGACAAATTGTTCAAGGTGTGAAAAAAAGAAGTTAGAAATAACTTGCCCTTTTTTGCTTTTTCACTATAAGAGGGGATGGGAGAGTCTTCTCTAAGTCCAATAACTTCAGAGAATAAATTCAGTGAACCTCTAATGAAAAGGGTTGTACAAATAAGTGGTTTTTTTTAATATAAAACTCTATAAAAGAATAGTCTTGGACATTTTCATAGCAACTGGTTACCTGTGGCAGATGTGGTGTGTATTTATGGTTTATCTGGCTTAGGACGGAACAAAAATGGTCCAGTAGTTTTCCAGTGTGACACAACACAAACTCCTACAATTGGGAATGTGCATGAAAGGACACCCCAGTGTGATGCAGGGTGCATGGGTCACTTTGGGAGTTGTATGGATGTGTCTGAATTAACGGGAAACCACCTTTCCTCTCCCAGGGAAGCAGAACTGCCCGTGGTGAGGGAGAGACGCAACTGCCTCTGTGACCTCCTGAAAGTGCCCAGACCCCAGCTGGTGCCCAAGGTGAGGTGGGAATGTGCTCCAGGGGCTGCTTTGTTCGCGGAGGTGTCTGTGAGGATGTTCCCAGCCAGCTGCAGAACACGTGGGATGGCTGGAGCTGCTGCCTGAGGCCCTCCCGGCCTGGTTCCGGAGAGCATTCCAGGCTGGCAGCACAACATTCCAGACACAGATGTGCAGCCGCTGCTCCTCTGCCCTTCCTGGGGAGAGGGAAAAGACAGAAACCTCTCAATTTCAACAGCACGATGATGACATGAGGTGGCCTGCAAACCACAGGATTGCAGCACTGCCTCTGTGGATGAATAGGATACAAAACCATAAAGTGTATTACATATGATAGAGAATGTCTATTTTTATATGTTTTTGTGTTATGTTATATATGTTGTATTTTTATATCTATATGATATATATAAAAAGTATACAAAAAGACCCATTCAGAGGGAGACAAGTGAAACCTCCAGCTGTAGGTCCCACGTCATTCCAGTGCAGAGAGTTTGGACTTGCCCACCACCTCAGTGTTTCAGAAGTACAGAACTTTCTGCTCGGGCAGGGGTTCCGGAAGAGGTTTTTTACTGTTTTAAAGAATATGTGTTACTGTATAAATATAAATATTTATCTTTCTTTAAAGACTCATATTTAAGACATCTGTGAACACCCTTCAAAGCCCTCCTGCTGCCCCATAGCAGTTTCTTTACTCATTTTCCAGTTTTTGTCATCTGCTTTTAGTACAATTTTAAGAAACCTCAGCTAACATTTTTATAATTCTGAAAAACTAGTCTGAACCTCCTGCCCAGACAAGGAATTGTTTCTAGAACAAAAACTGACCTGAGTGTTGCTTTTAAAGGTTTTCTAATCAAGTAGTAGAATAGAAAGGTTATGCTCAAAATAGAGATATTACAAGATAAAGTCTCTGATCTCAAAAATCCCCTTATTTTAATGCTTAATTATTGAAGGCTGAGAGAAGACTGATACTTAAGAGAAAACTGTCTCTAGGATAAACAAAATAATAATAAATATCCACACAGATAGCCAGGTATCTCCGATGGAGCTGGTACAGGTGGGATGTGGAGGTTTTGTGCTCTTGCTCCCCTGAACATAAGCACAGAGTCAGCGTAACTTCCAGCACAGAGCTGAGCCTGCAGCTGCTGTGCTGAGCCCACGGTGCCACTGAAGAGGAGGGACTGTCCCAGTGCCCCCAGTGCTGCTCCCACCAGTGCCCAGCACTCAGCTTGGCACAAGTGTGAGAAGCCAGAGAGGAGGCCAAGCATGGCAGGATGAAAAGGTGAATGAAGCTGGCTCCAGCTGAAATCAATGCTTTCCACTCCTTTAAATTTTGTACAAATAAAACTTACTGGAGGATAGTGCAAACCATGATGTTAAAAGGACTCAATATTTCAGCTTTGTCTGTATTTTCTGTTCAGGTAACTTAATTATGTGGCTGGGACAGCGATGCCACAGGCCTGCTCCTTGTGACTTGTTCTTTTCCTTTCTCTGTGGCAGAGTTCAGCATGAGGAGGAGCAGGCCCTGGCTGCTGGGCTGTACTGGAGCTTGTGGTTCCTGTGCTGCCAGGATGGCAGGAGGCTGAGCCTGACACACTGGATCTCAGCAGAGCTGAGCACTGCACTGCTGGGCAGAGCCTGTCTGAAAGCACAGCTGTGCCACAGGAAAACAACCAAAATTCCCTGTTTTCAGTTTTTAATGTTGCTGTCTGGCAGGTTCTCGTTATGCTCTGTCACACTGACCCGTCTGGTTTGGTGTCAGTGGTTTGTACTTCCCCGACGGAACGGAGCCTGTGCTTGTACACACACTGAGAATTAAACCTGACCTGCTCCACTGGTCTCTTCAAGATTTATTTTCCAGGGGTGAGGATGGCAACACTCAGTGATACTGAAATCATTCCGAACATCAAGTGTCCCTGTGCAGAAGTCTCTCATTCCTATGCCATAGTCAAAAAAAACCCCCCCAGGTTTCACTTCAGCTGATGTCAAAGCCTCTCGTAATTCTCTTTATGTAACTAATTCAGACAAATAGCTTTTGTGGTAAACTCAGTTTTGAAGAAGGTGAGTCAGTTCTTCGAGCAGCTGCCGGGAATCCAGCCCATTTCTTACCCCTACAAAATGAGGTGGCTCCAACATTGATCTTTAGTGAGATCAGTGTGATGGGGAGGTCACGTGCACAGGCCACACCCTATTTTAATTACACTGTTATTTTATGGCTGTAATTAAATTCCACTATCTCAACACTTGGAACAGTGGCTGTGTGTGTATTTAGACACATCTCTACAAATCTGAAAGGAAGGAAAAAATCAGGCAGAGAAGCTAAAACCAAGCCAATTTCTCTGTGAAGCATCTGCTGCAAACTGCAGGTGTTCACGTCCAAAGCTCCAACCTGGCTGGCTCAGATTCTGTTTCTGAAGAAAGTAACTATAAATGAGATTATTCAATACTTAAGGATTCTTGCAAGCTGGACTGGCAGCTGGAATTAGTGGAGCTCAGGGTTCTTCACTGACTGTTGATCAGGTGGTTCTGCGCTCCCACTGAGCAGCAGCCGGCGTTGGCCACGTCCTGCACACACCCCAGGAGGAAACCTGCACCCACAGCCCCTGTGCTGCTACACTGCCACTCACAGGGCACTTTCTAGAACATTCGTGAGAGGTTTTGGGGTTGTAAAGTTACTCCTGCAGGTCCCTGCTGCAAGAACAGCACAAGCTGTGCTGGCGCAGCCTGAGTGTTCCAATGGGAGAAGGTGCAGTGGAAATGGTGAGGAGCTGCCCATGGGCTCCCGTGGCTGCCAGGTGCTGGCACAGCCCCAGCTCTGCTTCTCACACAGCCCCAATGCTGAGGCTGCTCCCTCTGAACCAGCCCTGGCCCTCTGCAGAGCCCCGGGAGCAGGGAAGGGCTGAGGGCTCCACGCAGTGTGTGACAGAAAACTCTCTGCACTTGCAGTGCTTCAGGCTTTGCCTGAGGCGTCCCTATGGAAACAGTGCCCTGGTAAACCTGAGCCTGTGCTTGGTGGGTGTTACAATTAGAAACACAATTTCCCAGTCAAACTGAGTGATGTGCAAGTGAAACTGAGCACACAGCATTACCTGTGTGTAACTGTAGCCTCCCTTACAAAGGGATTACTCAGCCCAGAGATTAAATTAATGAGGCACAAATGACTAAAAAATTCTAAACCCCTGAAGACTTCGGTCTTCCTGCACCCAGACAGAGAGCAGCACACTTCAGTAGCACTGCCTCACCTTGCTTTAGTTAAAGTGATAATAATCCGTCCCTTCCTTCAGGTTCAGCATGTCCAGGTTGGTTTCAAAGGCTCCACCTGTCAAATCCTGTGGGGGAAGAACAAGAAAATGAGATCAAACTCATTTCAGACTGTAACAGGTTTGGGTTATTGGTTCTTTAGGCCACAGAAGAAAGTCCCATTTGCAGAACTTAACAACTAAACCAAGGCTCAGGAAAGTTTCTATTCAAAAATTAAGGGTATGTTGAAAAGTTGGTGTTCAAATCAGTTTGGTGGGGGGATATCAGACAACTCCTCAAGTCTGCGGTGCTGCTCTGGAGCACACAAGGGCTGCTCAGCCCAGCTCTGCCCTTCTGTTTGCTAACTCAGACATTGGCAGAAAATGGACCAAGGGTGTGAGTTTGACAAAACAAGTGGTTTGGGCAGATTTTGAGCACTGATAGCCTGTCTGATAAAAGAAGCCTTTCATCAAGCTGAAATACTCTGCAGAGTTAAAGCAGAGTACTTTTGTACTGAAACACTCAAAGTGTTTCCTTTTGAGCCCCAGTCAAAAGGACAGGACGGTTATCAGGACGGGAACTGGGTACATTTGGTCCATGAGCAGCCTCAGTGATGTCATTAGGAAAACAGGGAAACTTCAGCATTCCTGAGCACCAGGGTCTTCCTGGAATCCTTAATTCTACTGATCTTAAGGAATGTCACCAAAAAACCCCCCGAAAATTAAAGTTGACAACACCACAGGTGGGGGATAAAGCGGTTGCTTGCTTGTGTTTGTGTGGCTGGCCCAGAACAGCAAGAGCGAAATTTTAACTGTGTATGTTTAGGATGGGAAGTTACAGAAATGGAGTTCCATTGAAACTGGAATGAAGGAGTTGGAACCTGCACCCTGCTTTATAGAGGGGTTAAAAAAAATACGTAAGAGACCAGATGCTAAATTAAGTGGGAGAGTTAAAGACAAATCTTTCATTTCCAGAGCACAGGAAAAACCAGGAAGGGCTGTACAATAAGAGATCTAACCACAAATGTTCTGAAAACTTTATACAATCAAACTGGTTTAATTGCTGTGACAGAAAAATAAAAATCCCTTTCATTTCCAGCCACTGGAATCCAAGCCAAGCCAGGGCACAATGCAGCACTTCTAAGCATTTTGCTTTTACCTCCAAGCGAGAGCAAACACGGAGCACAAACCCTTGGGTGAAGTGGCCCATGCTGCTCTGACCAGCTAAAGCCACACTTCCATTCTCTTCAGCAAAAACTCACACACACAGAGCAGAATTCCAGCTCCAGCTGTCTGTGAAGCCATTATAAAATGCAAAGTGAGCAAAGATCAGAGGATGCCTGCTTCTTCCAGAAGGATTTGCTCTGGTACCAAAGCCATGCCAGTGCTCACAAGGGAGGAACTGCCTGAAAAAATAAATGAGCCAATGCTGCTCCAAGTACATGGCCAACAGAGTCACTTCTTGTAAACAACCCACTTAATAAACACATCTAATCTCCAAAATCACCCTCTTAGAGCTGCATAGAAACATGCAGGTTTTGTCTGTATCAAAAGGAAAAATAATCCCCTACCATGAACAGCAAAATAAAAGCCAATAAATCCCCTTAAAGCACACTTCCTTCTTCAGAAAATGGTGGTCAACTTAGGTTGGTAAAGAATAAGCAAGCAGAAAATGCTCAGTGGCCATGAGGAGAAAAATAGACTGAAATCCCAACTAAAGTCAGAGACCAGAGCTTGCAGACAAGATGTTGTACAATGGTCTCATTGTAAGGGCTTCACAGATTAAATGTGCTTTAGAACAGGTTGCACAGATGTTTTGTCTGGGGACTTCCACCCACCATTATACGCAGTATGAAAAATTAAATTAGTTGTAATAGTACTTGCTGATCCAAGAGTTTATCAACCAACAGTACACGATAATGCCCTGAGGCACTTTCAGCCTGGCTTTACAGCCCAGAGTTATGATCTCAGAGCTGATCATGAGGTTGGGAGTGCCAAGTTAAAAGCAGGCTGTACCAGAGGAGAGGAGCTTCAGCTAATCCATCTCTGAAGAGATCCAGCACAGCGTTAGAATGGCAGTGTTGTGTGGGGCTGCAGGTTTTGGTTGCTGTCAGAGGGGTTTTTATTAGTGTTCACCACTGCAGTGTATTTGCTATTTTAAAGCTTCTGTGTTATCCCATACACCGTGTTATAACAGCAAAAGAACTGCTGGTTATCGTCTTCTAATTATATTATCAGGGCAGTTAAACCAGTAGAAATAACTTACCATGGTCAGGCACAGAAGATGCTTCAGAACTGGCAGGGCCACACAAAATGGCTTTTAAGGTCTGATTTAAAAAAACAAAGCCTTTGCCATACATGGGGCTGCAAAATACCAGAGGCTGAGTGCTGTGCTCATTGGGGTACATTTGGTATTGGGAGAGGAAGTTCAACAGATCCAGCTCCTTCACAGAAGCTGTGTATTTTCTTATTCTTAATCCTACCCAATAGAGCTGATTTAAATCCCCATAATACCCTGCACAAAGAGTTTGATAAAAAAGGCCATTCAACTGCATAGCAAAAGCTTCTGGGAAAAGCCACTTACTGTAAATGGAAACTCATTTTTCTAAGGAGCAAATGCTGCTCCTGCAGATAAAGCCAAAGGTGGAACTCACCAGCTTCACACAGATCACGAAGGGTGGAGTCGCGTCCCTGAAGTGACACACAGGAATTTTTGGTTTTGGTCTCTCCTGCAGGAAGAAGGGGTACAGAAGCACACAGGTTACTTGCTAGCTCGGTTTTAGGAGCTGCTAAACTCTTAAAAGGGGAAAAAAATATGTTGAGCACTGATACTAAAGAGACCTTGCTCATTCTCTGCCCTCTGTTTCAGTGCCCGTCACATTTCAGTGCAATTGTGTGAGGTTACACCACATCTGAATTTGCAGCTTTCTGCTGCTGAAAGGAGCAGGCCTCTGCTCCATGGCTTCCTCCTCACCCCCAAGTTCTACTTCCAGCCCTTTCCCAAACAATTCCCTCTTGGACCTGATTGCAAGGTATGCAGCTTCCACAGCCTGTCCCATAACAAACCTGTCAGTGAAGACTACGTTTTACCCCATCATCATTAAGGTCTGATTTAATGTATTTCTACAATTAGAGAGTATTGTCTTTCTAAACTGACTTCGCTGAGTGTGAAGCTGACAGTCCTGGCTCCAGTTTGCATTTCATTGTCCATTCCCAGCCCTCCAATCTTCTGTCACGGCCTCTTTACCAAAATCAGCTGCGACACAATGTATAAAATCACTGATGAATTCGTTCATCACATTCCCCAGGACACTTCTAGATCACAATAAAGAATGCAAGAGTGGTTATAACTCACCTCAGAATCCTCATAAGTGTAGAATCCTTTTGTTACTTTCTTTTCATCAACATCACAAAATGCAGTTACCTGGAAAACAGAAGCAGAATGTTTCAATAGCAGCATTTCGCCTGTAACAAATCTCTGTGAGCAATGCTGCAGGCATGGGAATGGACACATGAATAGGGCAAAGCACCCTGAGCCTCCTTTGGAGCTTAAACACTTAATAAATCTTTCTGGGTGAATCTTAAGGAGTTGGGACAATTCTGCAGTTGTCTATGAGCACACTCAACATGAGCACAGGTGATCTCAGTCACTGACTGCGTAAGAGAACACCACCAACCCCATCCTCGAGGAGTAAACTCAAC
The DNA here is from genome assembly GCA_013400655.1 of Mystacornis crossleyi. Classification (NCBI taxonomy): domain Eukaryota; kingdom Metazoa; phylum Chordata; class Aves; order Passeriformes; family Timaliidae; genus Mystacornis; species Mystacornis crossleyi. The sequence continues at coordinate 26,887 of VYZQ01041243.1, read as the reverse complement.
CTAGAGACCAGTCTCCAGGTTTTGGCACTTCCCAAGAGGAGATGTAATAAAAACCTCTCTCTTCCTGCCCACCCCAAGCATAGAATGTACCCCCAGACACCTCAGGACCGTGGTGCTGCACCCCTGCTTTGGCTGCTCTGCAGTACCAGCCTCAATTCCAGGGCACAGCACACCAAATTTGGGAATTCCTATGGTTATGGAGTTGTATTTTTCAACTGAAAAGTTCAGCAGATCTGGTGTTTAAACACAAATAATTACTGCTTCGTTTTGCTTATTCTTACTAGAGTTATGAAAGCATTATTTGCAGCCTTGGGTGCCAGATATTTCAGATGGGTTTTTATTTTCATTCTTCATAAATATGCAGGCAGAATAAATGCCTGCCATCTAAAATACACAGTGGCCTTATTTTTGAGCCACTAGGTTGCCAGGAAGATTTTGGAAGACTTTTTAAAGTAAACATGGCTATGTTTTCCTCTGACTTCCGTTGGATCTATTCATATTATCTACATGGAGCTCTTATGCTGAAGCAGAACAGTTGAGCTAGTTAAGGTCGTACAGAAATCAATTATTCTGGTGAAAGCTGGATAGCAGCTTTCATATCTTTTTAATTGCTCCATTAAAAATTGATTAACAACACTTACTGCTGAGAAAATCTGAAAAGCCAAACAGCTGTTTATTAATTTATTAAGTTAGAGAAGGCTGAAAAGGCTGGCTCACTTTCCGTGTCTAAAATCTCTCTCACACATTTTCTTCCTGTGATTAAGATGGTTTTTCTTTTACCTAAAGTGACCTCATTCTGTTTGTGTAGAGGGAAACACTGTTTTTCTAATACCGTAATATCACTTTCTTCATTAAACATCAATGGCAAGAGAATGCAAACAAAAGCATCAAGGGACTGCAAATAAGGTTGCAAACCACCAGTGTCCAAACCCACGTGGGAAATGAGCTGATGAACTGGAGGGGGTGGGCAGGGACAGTCCCTGGAATCCCTTAGAGAGAGGCATTCAGACCTGGAGAAGAGGCTGCTTGAAAAAGGCACCAAAGGAAGAACAGAACATCAAGGAAATGTGAAATTTCCATGGTGGGGCTGTGTGAGGGAGGAATCACATCAGGGGCACATCCAGACTTCTGCTCTGAGTGATCCTGGAGCAGGGACTGCTCTGAGGACATTAACCCTGTGTCAGCACTGGAAAGGAAAGAGGAAGGAAGGAGGGAATTCAGGGCAGTGCTGGGAAGGTCCTGGACATTGTACCAGGTGTTTGTGGCTGGTGCAGTGGGTTGGACAGTACATCCCTGGCCTTATTTCCATGCCCACAGCAATGCTTTATTGTAGCTGAAAAATCAGATGGTGTGGATGTGTACATACACACATCCATATATAAATATATATAAATATACGTAAATATGTATGAAGGGAATCAAGGAGAAGTCACTGTGGGAAGAGAAGTTCCCCCGCTGGATT
>VYZQ01041241.1:568-11137 GCA_013400655.1 Mystacornis crossleyi | reverse complement strand
TCATGGCTGTCAGGTTGAATTTGCTGAGCAAATCATTTTGGCAAGCATAACCAACCCCCACTTCAACACCTGTTTTTATTCTGTCTTCTGCATCAATCTCCCTTTTGCTTTATCTTTCTCCTGTTAGTTTTCTGTGTCTCCAGATTTAGTAATCTGCATTCTGTCCTGCAAAGCAATGCCATATGGAGCTACACGAAGCAGTTAATTGTCCATTAGCTTAATCTATTAACTTTGTCTGAAAGTGACTTCACATGTCGGTAGAAGTGCTAAAATTCAAAATAAACACTAGCATTTCACTGTCCTTATGCTAAGTTACAAAACACAAGGCCCAATCTGTTAAGTATATCACACATAAGGGGAGAAAAAGGTAATCTAATATAACGTTCCTCCTCTTCTAAGAGTGCCCAGAGAGACACATTTTGATAGGGATGTGAAATCCCAGTCTTTGTTATATATGTAGCATACATAAACACCCTCATGTGACATTTAGGTCATGGGTTTAGATTTGGTTCCATTATCTCAGAGCCTCTGCACAGATGTACAGTAGACTAAAACACACTCAGCAAAGCCAGGTTGTGGGTGCAACTTGCTAGGACAGTCCTTCCTGCTATCCATAAACCTCTGAGCTCTTATCCTCATGCTCTCCCCTCACCCCTTTTGCCAGCACTATGGCAAATACAACCAGACAAAGAGCTAAATCAGGGAGGGGCAACTTCTGCACCAAAGGCAGAGAGAGGCTGAGGAGGAAGGCAGGATCACCCCTTCTGATGGTATGTCAGACTCAGACCAAACTAAAGCATATATGAAATTGCAATCTTGGAACACTCAAAATATAAGAAGTTAAAAGTGCCATCTCTTTTACCCCACAGCAAGAACCTACTTTGGGAAATTTCTTCAGCATTCTGTTGAACAAGAGCTCACAGTAATGTATTATACAAAAAACCAAATTCTAAGTATGTGGTATTCTAACTTGAAGGTAGAGGAATGAAGAACTTTCTTACCCCATGATGTTAAGAATTCAGCAGCGTACCGATAGATACGGTTCATAATTTCAATCACAATAGCATAGATGATACTGGGCACATACAGCATCAAGCTGCTGAAGTTAGACTCATTCTCTTTGTGATAATCCAGAGCCCACTGCTCCAAGTCAAAGTAAATCATCATCACGTACAGTGAGAAGTAGAGGCAAAGGCACACAAATGGTAAGGACACCAGGTAAATCCGTAACTGTCTCTTAAGACTTGAGTACACTGGCTCCTCCCTGCCAGTGACAGGATTGACACCCAGCACACCATGGAAGCCTGGTCTTGGTTCTTCAAACTGTCGTTTCATCAGCAGCGTCCCCCAGCGGTACGTCAGGATGGCGCAGATCCGCTTCCAAACCTCCAGTATCACAGTGGACCACAGGAGGTTGAATGTGGCAAACATCACGTATTTGTCGTAGTCTTCCCACGCAAATACATAATAAGGAATCCCAATGACAGCCATCGGAATCAAAGCAAATGTGAAGTATTCTAAGAAGCCGAAGTAGAGAGCAATGGTTTCACCAAAGTAGCAGCGTATGTCATCTGCAGAAAGAAATTAATCAATTAAGACTACACTTAACGGAGATGTCAGTACAATATCAAACTTAACCTTACGTGAACTTACAACTTTTCATTGGTCAGAATTTTTTTTCCTAAGTAACACAATCAATATCATTGCTTTTTCTTTCTTCCTTCACCCTTATTCCAAAAAGGTTGGATGGTTATCTGAATTTTTTTTTTTATGTTACATATATACACACATAAACACACCATTCAGATGGTAAGGACATCAAATATCTCAGTAACTATTATAGCAACATCAGATATTCAGAGAAAGGGGGAAAAAGAAAAAAAGGAAAAACCCCAACCAAACAGAAAACATTATCATTCTTGAAAACAGAACTGAACAATAAATGGCATGGAAGACATCAGATGTAATAAAAACCAAACTTTACAGCAAGTGACATCCAGCTTCTGAAAATTCCCACTGGCGTCTCTGCTGCTGGGAAACAAATTTCTTTCAGCTTGCTCAGGGAAAAATAGGCTGGTTGTGCTTTGACAACCCTCAAGGAACTAAAGAAACAGATGGGCAGGTATATCAAAATCTTAAACAGGTCAGATAGAATACTCAGGCTGAGATGCTCTTCAGCAGACAACTGATACATGAAATACATCTTTTCAGTACTCTTAAGTTTGCCTGCTAGAGAGACTTGAAAAGTGCACCAGTAACGGATATATTTCATGACAGCTGTATTACCTCCAAGAAGATATCTCACTTATATTACTAATAACAAAATCAACTCAGGATTGTTATTCACATAATCTAGAAATGGTAAGATACAGAAATGCCTATCAAACACAGTTGGGAATGCTGAAGTCTCTTATCTTTGACTGCTTGGAAGACCGGATTGCTTGCATGCCACTGCTCTGTATTCACCAGCTGACTGAAACAGCCACAGAAGCATGACCACTGAATTGACACTGTAAATACACCACCACAGTGTATTACCTCTGTAATACACTACCACAACAAAACCTGACAGGCAGTACCAGAATATTCTTACGGCTTACAAAACACTACAGCAGAAGTTTGCAATTGTCAACCAGATAAAAGTCTCTGAAAGCAAGAAGGAAAGGTAAACAGGCAGAAGGATCAGCACTCCAACATCCCTGTCAATCAAAAATTCATTAACAAATACATTCAAGTGTAGGTCATTAGCATCATTTCACACTCCAAGTATCCAACATGAAAGACATCCCTTAATTAGTACATACTTAACAGGTTCCTGGGATTTACTTTCAAAATTTTGTGCAGATTCAGTGTCAGTCCAAAAAAGACCCCTTTCTCCCATAAACAAAAGACTCACACACAATAAGCCTCCTAACACAATACTCTGTGGCAGGCATATCAAGCCAGATCTTTAACTTCCTGAGGCGCAGGAAAGAACCTCAAGCAATTGCAAGACCCAGAGATTTCTAATTAGGCAAGCTCCCAAATGCCTACTTTCCTATATCTAAATAAAGTTTACAGGTTTAGAGTTAAGAACTTAACTTTCCACATGGCCAGACTAAAAATTATATTAATTTTAAGATTATTCAGTGTCTAGAATATATTCAAGTGACGCTGGCATGCAACAACATACAGTCTTCATTCAGACAATAAATTTAAAACAAACAGTTGTAAAAATACTTTTGACACACCTAAAACACAAAAAAGCTTTGGGAGCTCCAGACACGTGGGAGCTTGTCATGAGTCAGTTTGAAAAAACAGTCTTGGCATGGACCATTCCTGCTTTACTGATGGGTGGGGAGAATCTGTGATGTGCAGACTGCTGTTACATGGAAGTTGCAGACACTGAACCTGCAGACTCTGGAACCAATAATTTTCCAAGTGTAGAACCATTTCAGGAGGTCACACAGGAAACACCAGAGGAGGAAAAACTTGTCCAAATGGTAAGAGCAGTGGTCTAATTTCATGACTGCACTGCATGACCACAGTGCAAATGCCTTTCACATACCTAAAGGCTGATAACCAACTTTCACTCGGCCATACCAGCTGTGACGAAGCTTTTTCAACTCTTCTCTATCATGCAGAGGGAAAATCTGAACAAGAATACCACTGGTCAATAATCTTCTCACTAGAAGAGAAAAGAAAAAATAGATACCTAGCACTCCTTCAAAGGACAGTAAAGTCGACATAAGCAAACAGGTTACACTGTGTACTTAGCAAGCCTAAAGTTCCTTTGAAATAGATCTAGTACTCAAATCCTAAAAAAAAATGTCTCATGTTAGATAAAAATTGTAGACAGCAGTTATACCTATTCCTGCAAATACTGTGCTGTCCACCCGAAGAGAAAAAGCAACTTTTTTACATCTAGTAATTACTCCATAGCTTTGCAGTATAACCAGATGCAGCTTCAATAGCAAAAAGTGCTACAGGTCAGGACTGAAGTGCCACATGTAGCTTTGTGGGGATAGCCACAAAGCCATCATTATATTAATTATAGGAAAGATACAAAAACACCTTTGAATTATCAGTTTACACTAATTCATCAATTACATCACATGTTCAATGCAAACAAACTACATATTCCACAATTTGTATTTAACTTTGTTATGGAAAGCAATACTCTGTGTTGGATAAACAATTAAACTGCTCTGAAGTTAAAACCATAGAAAAAAGAAAATAAATTAAAAAACAGGGAGGCACTGGAAGCGTGACAGTATTTTATTTTTTCCCATCATCATCTGCTTGACAAAACTAGAAAAATACCTTGGCTATATAAAAAAAATTACCAGTGTAAACTCATCTGACATCTACATTTATTTACCTTTTTTGAACCACTAATATGCACAGATCTCCTTCTTTGATGACCAACACTAATGAATAAAGACACTGTTAATAAAAGGACATAAAATTACTGAGATACATTCTCCTAAGAATCTGTAGCATCTCTGCCAACAAACTAGTTCCAGCTACCATAAAAATAGCACCAGCTCCACTGCTTCTTTCTCCCATGAAAAGGAAGAGCTCTTGAAGCAAAGAGGAGGATCAGTGAAACGAAATAAATGAAATAAAACTTCCTTCATATTATGAAATTTATAACTCTGGAGCACTGTTACTCATTCCTGTATTTTTATACAAGGACAATCCAAGTATATAATCATGTAATTTAAAAAATAGTATTTTTGAAACTAATTAAAAATAATCGATAACTTCAACACGTGCAAAAACTACCCAGCTGAAGAGAACATAAGGAAAGAGCCTCAGCCTCACAGAACAACTCAGGATGCAAGGCCCTCTGGGAGTAATCTGGTCCAGCTTCCTGCTCAAAGTAGGTGTGGCTTAAACTGGGCTGCTCAGGGCCTTGTCTAGAAAGGATCTAAAAGTCTCCCAGGACAGAGTTACCAACAATCTCTTTAAATCCTGGATCAAATGTTTGACTACCCTGTTGTGAAAAATACTTTCTTGATACCTGTTCAGAATTTCTCTTGTTGTATTGAGCATCCATTGCCTTTAGTCCTATTACTGAAGCAGTGAAAAAACAAAGTTGGTTAAAAATAGTGGGACTTGAATGCCTGAAGGATTTCTTTTCATTACAGGAAAATTAATTTTTTTCACCATGAACACTATCCTACATCAACACAGTGAGTTAGAGGCAACGAACCACATTGCTTACCAATTGATTTTCCCGGGTACAGCTTTGCCTGAGGATATCCAGGGATCATTTTTTCATTTTTAGCTCTCAAATTTTCAAGTTCATGTTTGATGATGTACTGACATTCCGCCATTGTAAGGAAATTGTGATTGTCATCTAAATAAAAAAGAAGGTTGTATGAAATGCTGCAGCACAGGAATACAACCCTGGCAGCAAATAACCACAAAAATTGACCAGAATCAGAAAAAAAATTACAGCAACAAACCTATATCAATTCCATCAACTTATCATCATGGAAACAAAAGTCTGATTTCCTAGAGATAAAAAACAAATTATTATTTTTTTCCCTTTAGGAATAAGAAAATATAGGGATTGCCTGAAATGCACTAAGTAAGAAGCTAAAATACCAACAAAACTCTAATACAAAGAATTACAACATAGTATTAGTTAAACTGGGCAAACAGAAATATTATCAGGGCAACACAGACTGCAGGGTTTCTTTTGTAGGTGACAATTTCTCTGATTGCACCTGGACAAAACTAAAATTACATTTGTGTTTTTAAAAAGAAAAAATACCAGTGGATACAGCCAAAAATATATTTACAGCAGCTGGAATTCCAGCTAATCCTAGAGATTCTGTTAGCAGTGGAATTTGCGTCAGATTTGCATTAATAATGTAAAGGCATGAAAGAAATGATAGTGGCACTTTTGCAACTGACAGTTCTTCTGAAGGCTTCCTAATTTCAGGAAAGCAAGGCCACAAAAGTGAAGACACTGCAACAGTTATTGCACGCAACAGTGATGTGCCAGAGCAAAACTGGCACTGAACAACAAAACTTCAAAATAGTTTTAGACAGACCCAAGAACCTTTATACGGAAAATGTGGTGAAAGGCATCACTCAAACAGCCACATTAAAAGTATTAGCAACACTAAGCTGGAACTCCAATATTTACCTGCAGAGCAAAAAAAGTAAGTCCTGCCACTGTAGGGGGGTTAAATACCTTACAAGCAACACATTTAAAAGGAAATGTTCCTGTGTTGGCACCGCCACAAAATAAAAGAGAAAAAGGAATGATTCCACTAATCATGCCCAAATTCCACTGAATGCTTCTGTAGTGTTAATTATTGTTTGCTTGATGTGTACATTTAACCAAGAAAAATGTTTCTATTTTTTCCAACTAATTATAAGACAGTAAGCCTCAAAACTGGCTCACAGAAAATAAATTGCTACATTAATTTATAACATGGACTGTTAATCATAAAATCATGTTTATCTACTCTTGTCTTATTTTCCAAGAAAATCTTTCATACAAGTAAGAGACTATTTGGAGCATAGAAAGGCATGAAGGAAAAGAAGCAAAAAACTAAAGCCACGTTAAAGAAAACAAAATTCATTATATGGCCTGAATTTCCACAGTTAAAAACAAGTATTCTTTTCATGGCTTGGTCTTCCTCTTACTGTTCACAGTTACCATTCCAAGGAATAGAAGGACCATAGAAGATTAAGCAGCGTAATTGCTTATAATCTTTAGCCTCCACTTTGCAATGACAAAGATTCCTATAATTGCTTACCTGCAAAATCTTTGAAAGTTTTTCTACTGCTGTATGTAAAAGTTCTCATTGAGTTATCACTGCATTCCTTCACCAAACCTACAGTTTCAGCTCCCAGCAACAGCCTTAAGTGGGAAGCTCCAACTAGATAAATATTTTCAACTCCATTTTCCATAACCAATGGTTTAATCAGTAGTTGTGCACCTTTAAAGTAAAGAAGGGTAAAATAAGCAAGAAAATACATTAAAATTACGTCTAAAAGCCCTACTATTTTAGCATCCAATATATTGGCCCTAGCTAATAAGAGTGCTGAAAATGTCTTTTTAAGGGCACAAAGAGTCAAGGGTTCAACAGCACTTGACATATGGTGTTCAGAATCTTGCAGGGTCACGTCCTGATTTAGCCCTGTTTCTGTTGAAGCACTCTCAACAATGAACGGGAACAACGGGACTGTTTGGATCTATTCCCATAAGGTTCACACCACAAAAGCCAGAAGTGCTTCTGCAAACAGTTCCACTGGTTTTAAGGAGACTAGATTTTTGAAACAGAAACATCCCTAACTTATCTAACAGAGGCCTGAAAGCAAGTTTGTAGCCACAAATCCAATAGCCACAGAAATACTACTGACCATAAGCCATAGCCGTAAATAATGATATGTTTAAAAAAAAGTTCAAAAAAAAGTCCAAGGAATTGCAAATTAAGTAGCCTAACTTCAATTCCCAGAAGCAACCAAAATGAGTAATGAAATATTGTCTTTGTAAGACCCCACATGCTACCAAAAATATAAATAAAAACCAACCTGAAGTTATCAAGATTAAATTGCTTTCTGCTAACTTAATTTTGTTCTATATGGTACAAAGTCTTATGGACAGGATGTGAAGCGCCTTCATTTAGGCAAGGTTTCCCATGTTTCCATAAGCAACAGGAGAAACATGTCTAGATAACTGCTATAAAAACTGACATCAACACTACATGGGAAGATAGGTTATCAGGGCTTCAGTGCAAAAAATGGAAGAATTCTGGAGTTCAACTGGCATTTCACCTTAAGCCAATGTTTTCATTAGTAACAGGGTTACATGGGTTCAAAAAACGCAAAACGAAATGAGATTGGCAAACAATCATTATACCACAAATTCCCTGAAAACTAATTTTCTGTATTTCTTCATATTATGGTGACAGCCAATTTGATTTCAAAGTGTTAGAGAAGATCATACTGTACTCACCTCCATTTGCCTTTTTGTCCACAATTCGTTTAGTGAACCATTCTATGGTTTCTTCTTTGGTGCCTTTTGCAAGTTCAATTACTACCAGAGGCCTGAAGTTAGACTCAACAGTATCCAAGAAAGACCAGCTTTCCACCACCTCTTTTGTTTTTTCCGCCATCTCTTGAAAGCTTGCTAAGTGGAAAACCAAAACAAAATGCAAATGCTAAAAAATACTTGGAATGAATCTAAAAAACACAAAACTTTACCGTAGGGAGTTTTACACAAGTCTGTGCGTAGCAAAGGCATAGGTGTGCACTTTTATGCACTTATTATTACCAGGTTGAGTAACCTCCAGTTGTGAAGATGCTACCAATCTCCCATGGCACTTGTGGCCTACCCTCTACATAGGAAAACTGTTGTTGCTATGTTTAGCAAAGCAGTAACAAGAGGAAAGCAAAGAAATAAATTAATTAAAATAAATCAATAAGGCAAAACTATCCTCAAAAACAACAGCTTGCAACTTCCTATAATGTATTTGTCAGCAAATGAAAACACTGACTTAGTCAAACGGGTATTTAAAAATCAATAAGCTTCTCATGGTATGAGTATGCAAACACATTATAAGGAAGAACCTTCTCAGTTAGTCTTGTGAAGCTTTAACCATACCAAGGAAACTTATACCATCTTGGGTAGGTGAGTAAGACACCTATCATATCGACAGGCAAACTAAACTCAAAGCACTTCAATGACTTTCTGGAACCTATAAACCAAGTGTTCGTGACAAAGTCCAGCTGCAAAGCACTGAGCAGAGCTTTATGTCTAAATAATCTGAATGATCTAAGCAGGCCTTTATAGACTCACAGACCCATTTAGGTTGGAAAAGGCCTTCAGGATTGAGTCCAGCCATTAACACAGCACTTTCATGTTCACCACTAAACAACAGCCCCAAGAGCCACATCTACAGAGCTTTTAGATACACCCAGGGATGGTGACTCAACCATTTTTCTGGACAGCCCATTTCCATGCTTGACAACCCTTTCCATAACGCAATTCTTTACAATATTTTAATGGCACAACTTGAAGCCATTTTCTCTTACCACTTATTACTTGGCAGACCCCCACCTTGCAACAACCTCCTTTCAGGGAGTTGTAGAGAGTGGTAAGGTCTCCTCTGAGCCTTCTTTTCTTCAGGCTGAACAACCCCAGGCACTTCTCTTTTGTCTTGTTAACAAATTCTATATAAATTATTCTACAGAGATCATTGTATCATACTTCATAAAGCAACTTAGAGATGTTGACATAAAACAGTAAATCTGGTAACTAACCTATTCCACGAAAAAAAAAAAAGGTAAAAAAAAAACCAAACCAAAAACCTATCACAGATTTAATTTACTAAATTTAAAAGTGAGCGGAAGGTTTGGTGATTTTTGGTTTGGGGATTTGGGGGGGTTTTTTGCTATTAACTTGACTGAAGAAGGGAGTTTACCCACTGCTTTTAAGCAGTCCTGTAGTTCCCCCCCCACCTCCGTTATAATGCTGAAAATATTTAATTTCTAAGGAAGTTGCTCTAAGAATGAAGTTCAGCTTTTATGACAATTATACATCTGTGATTCATGGACAAATCACTCTCCAGTATTTCATATAAATTATCCTACAAAATAGAGTGATAGTATAAATGTAACATAATAAACAAGTCTATTCACTTTTCACTGGCAGAAAAAAAGCTTTCAGGCCAAATTTCAATGAGGTTTTCGGTTAGTTTCACTTGCCTTTTCACAGGCACACAATTCCTCAACATTCAGATTTACAGCTCTGAAGTATGCATTGTCTTTAAAAGAAATGTATGAGATTAATAAAGTTTTAAAAAATATTTTAGAAGCATATCTGCACAGAAAGAATGAACCAGAGAGATGAAAATATAATCAGGGATGAGGCACTGTAACTGAGATTGTCAGTGACTAACTACATGGTCTTGACGAGTCACTGCCCCTTACTGCATCACTATCCATAATCAGGGGTTCACAGGGGTTTGCTAAAATAACGCCTGACATGTTGTGTATATTGCCACTTCTAAGGAATTCAAAGAATGAAAAGCACTAGATAATTACTAAATACTACTTACTGGTTAAAAATATCACTTTGCAGAACAGTTATCTCTTGAAAACAGCCTTTATTTATAAACAGTGTGCTACTCAGTGAACTTGGCTCCCATCGTTTATTCAGACTCATCGTGCTTGGCATGGTGACTGTGCAAGAATCACAGCATCATCACAGAATAATAGAATGGTTTGGGTTGGAGGTACTTTAAAGATCACCTAGTTTCAATTCCCCTGCCACAGGCAGGAATACCTTCCACTAACCCAGTTTGCTCAGAGCCCCACCCAACCTGGCCTTGAACACTGCCAGGGCTGGGGCATCCGCAGTTTCTCTGGGCAACTTGTTCCAGTGCCTCACCACCCTCACAGTAAATAATTTCTTCCTAATATCTAACAAAAAACTACTCTCAAAATTCCGTTTGATTCGTTATTTTCAGGCTTTCAGTAAGACTGGTATTCTCAGGCTTATTACTACTGAAAACTACAACAGAGCTGAAGCACTCTTCCAAATCGTGCCTGTGATTTCGG